>PVIY010000075.1:0-79694 GCA_004026745.1 Myrmecophaga tridactyla
CAAAATTCTTTGCGTTTTTTAAAATAACTTTTTTTGTTCCCTTCATATTTCAGAAGAACTAACAGGCATATAAAATAAATGAGTTATAGTGTTTTACCTTCAAAACTCCTTAGATCTTACTCCACTGTCGTCTAGATTTCACAGTTGCATCCTTTAAGTTATGCTAGTTGTTCTGGGTGTTTTGTTTTTATTTTTATTTTTATTTTTTGAAACCTGCATTGATCTTGAAATTTTTTTAATGCCTTGTTTTGAACTCAAATGTAGGAACATCTGTTGTACATATGAACATTCTTTTTTATTATTAGAGAAGTTGTGCGTTTACAGAACAATCATGAATGAAACACAGGATTCTCATATAGCACACCATCATCGATACCTTGCATTGGTGTGGAATATTTGTTACAGTTGATGATAGGACATTTTTATAGTTGTACTATTATTTAAAGTCTGTGGTTTAACTTAGTTCAATGTGTGTGTAGTATTGATCCATGGGTTTTTAAAAATTTATTGTTACCATGTGTACAATCTAACATTTCCCCCTTTTCATAATATTCAGATATATATGTTAGCCCTGTAAATTGTATTTACCATGTTGTGCTACCATCATCACCAGCCATTACCAAAACATTTGTCACCTAATCTCATTACCTTAATCTCATTTTTCCTCTGCATTTGGGAAGAAGTGTTGAAGTTGCTCTCCACATTACTATCTGATTTTCTTTTAGGTGCATTTCCATTATTTACTACCAGTTTGAATTTTCATTTTGATGCCGTTTTAATTACTTGAAATCCTTAGTTCACGTAACTTCCTGTATGCCCCATTATGTTACCTACTATTTATTCTATTCCATTTGCTTGTGGGTTTATTTAGCCACATGACCCTCTGATTCTCCTTCGAAGAGGCATATCTTCATTCTGTAGAACATTCTTAACATTTCTTTGAAATTTTCTTTCAAATCCTATAATAGATCACCTTTAGAGTTTTGCTCTTCCCCCGCAAATTCAAATAATTATTTGAATATCCTACCCTTGGTTTTTCTTCTTATCTCACAGACAAAATCTATCCAGATATAGGGTAGTTTAATTTTCTCATTCTCTGTTCTCTATCCACTTATGTGAAGGTCTCTTTCAGATCTGCAGTTGGAGAGCTGTTGATGTCCAAAGTTTCCAGTCAAATTTCTAGTTTCTAACACAACTTCTCTTAAACTACTGCTTTCCTTCACTGCTATATTTAAAGCCTAAACTGACATAGTATCTTTGCTTCCTAAGACAAATACCACATAGTGGGTTGGTTTAATAAACCAAGCATTTATTTATTGGCTCACAGTTTTGAGACATATGGTAGTTTGGAACTCTAAGCCCCAGTAAAACATGTTCTTAAACTTAATCCATTCCTGGGGCTGTGGACCCATTTTAATATGACCTTTAGTTAAGGTGTGGTCCTCCTCATTCATGATGGGTCTTTATCCTATTGCTGGAGTCCTGCATGAGCAGAATGAAATTCTGACAGACAGAAAGCCATGGGAAGCAAGAAAATGAAATTTGGTGAAAGCCAAAAGTGAAGGGAGAGGCCAAAAGAGGCCACCATGTACATTTCCATGTGACAGAGAAGCCAAAGGCCAAGGATCACCAGCAGTCAGCCCCCAAAACACCACAGTCTTCCGGAGGAAAGGATTGCCTTGAGGACGGCCTTGATTTTGAATTACTCCTGGCCTCAAAACCATCAGCTAATTAATTCCCATTGTTTAAGACAACCTGTTGCATGGCATTTGCTTTTGCAGCTAAGGAAACTAAAACAAGGTTAGAAGAAATCCAAAATCAAGATATTGTCAAGGCTTTCTTTCTTCCAGAAAGACTGTAACATTCTGGGACTGGCTGCTGGCAGTTGTGGGAGTTTCTTGGCTTATATCTATGCCCCCTATCACACGGCAGTGTCTTCTCCTTTCTGGTTCTCTGACTTTCAAGTTCTCTTTATAAGAACTCCAATGATAAGGATTAAGATCATCTCTCATTCCACTGACCACAACTTAACTGAAAATAACATCTTCAAAAGGCCCACACCTACAGGGATACAGATGAAGATTCAAAGAATGTATTTGTTAGGGTATATAATTCAAACTACCACCCAAAGCATGGAGATTATTGAATTTTCTAGAATGTATCCCTAATGGCTTTGAAGTACCCAGAAAGCACTGTCCCTCCTATTTCCTTTCTAGTAGTTTTCTGGGATGTTTACAGTTCTCCACAGATGAAGAAAAACAGCAGATGGGGATAGTAAGGAAAAGAAAAATACTATCTCACTAGATAGCATTTTAAGGGTATAGAAAAACATTTATCTTTCTGGTTAAAATAAATCCTAAATTTCTGAGTTTGAGGACAGTGCTCGTGGAGGTGTGAAGCTTCTTTTTAGTCTTCAAGTGGTCTGTTTTGTGAAGCAAAGTTGCAGTGAGTCATATGCTGCAACCTGAATAGATTGTGAATATATGCATGTGTGTTTAATGGCATCAGTTAATCGCATACTAATTGCACAGTTTCTTCTGGATTCCATCATCAGGCTACTTATCAGCCTTACTCTTTGATATAGTGTATATTTGTCCTTACTATGTTTTCATGGGTATTTTAATAAGAAAGTAAGCAGAAAATCCACTGATAACAGATAATCAGTATCCTTTCTCATCAGAACTTTACTAATTTTATTAGAAAGCAAAAATGATCGCAGTCAGTGTCATATTTCTTTCCTGAGGATTTAAAATAAAAAGAAAGGAATGGCAATTAGAATTTAGGAATGCATTCAAAATTTTACATTGGCTCTTCTAATAACTTATCCTCTTTTTCTATGTTTTACTCTTCCCTCTGATTTATCAGCTAGGTAAATGAATCATTTACCTTTTAATGATTTGTATGATTACTCTAACACAAAAATTTATGTAGCTTAAAACTATAAATGAAATAGAGTGTAACAATTTAGATAGGAAATTGACAATCATATATACATGCATGCATAGGTTTTTATATGAAATCTTCATCAAATATATATATTTGGTAAAAAGAAAAAGGGAAACAAGAATAGAGGGGGAAAATAAATACATGAAAGAGTTAACCATCCACACCATAATAGTTCAATGATCGTTTCAGTACAATTTTTTTCTAGGAGCTGTTACAAAAATGGAAACCTGGCCAGTTATATGATTCAAGTGCCAAGACAAAACAAGCCATTTTCTCAAGTGCAAAAGATCTATTTTTGGTAATTAGACTAGATGGGAATTTCTTCTGGGGATCTGATATCAGGCCATTGAAATAGTGATAAGATTCATCCCTATAGTTGGTAGCTATTAACATCGTTTGATTGCTCTAATAGAACAATTTGGAGCAGTTCTTAGAGAAGCACAATCAACAAGCTCTAAATCATCCCACCAGCAGAGTCCTCTAACATGGACTACACATGGTACTTCATGGAAGCTTTCTTTACTACTTCAATATAAGAATCTGTAATCCCAGGAGAAGTTTTGTCTCAAGCACATCTATGTCCAAAGACTCAAGGAGTGTTATTAGAAACTGTTCCATCACCATCTCTTAGCATTGCTTTCTTCTTTGGATCTATTCTCAAGCAAGCACTCTACTTGTGGGAGCAGTTGCCAGCATCTCCAGCTTACAGCTGGTATTCATCAGTATCTCAATCCAAAGTTGTCTTTCTCTTCCCATTCCATCCCTGCAAAATCCCCAGAATTGGGAATCATTGCTTTCCTTGGCCAGGCCTGGGTCACATAGACATACCCAGAGCTACAGTGTATCCACCCAGACATAGAGCAAGGAAGATATCATTTTGTAAGGAAAAATAGATGTCTGTCCTAGAGACATGCACAAATGCACAAATCAACAGGCACGTGAAAATATGTTCTTTGTAGTGTTGTTTGAAATAGGGAAAAAATGCAAGCACTCAATAAAGAAATGGGTAAATGGCATTCCATTCTATAAGACACTATGCCTCGATATCTTCAACGGAATTCTAACTGGTTTCTTTGAATTACCTCTGGCCCCTCTAGGCAGATTCTCCACACTGTACCCTCAGTGATCTTTGTTAAAATGAAAATTCAGTCATGTCATTCCCGGCTTAAAGTATTTCAGTGTCTTCCCATTGCTCTTGAAAAAAAATACCAAAATCTTCCACAGAGCTTTTCAGGGCACTGTTTGGTCTCTCTTCTGGCCTTGTCCTTGGCCCACCTCCCATCCTCACCTTCCTTTTCTCTGTGCCCCTCTCACATAAACCTCGTTTATGGAATGTGCCACGCTTCCCATGGCCACAGGGTCTTTGCACGTATTGTTCCCACTGTATAACTATTAAATGTATACTGTGGACCGATGCATTCCTGAACTATGGGTGATAGTATAGTCAGGACACCCTCTCTCTTTCTGGGTTCAGGTAACCCTTCCTGCTGTTGCTAGCTCTGACGTACTACCCTCTCACTTGGGGTTTCCTCTCATACTGACCATGCCATTGCAAATGGCACCTTTATTAAACTGTCTCCAAATGACCCAAATTGAATGTGCCATGTACTTCCTGCCAGGACCCTAACTGCCATATTCAATTTTATCATCTTAGAAATGGGGATAATAATAGCTTCCCTGCCCCAACTCTTGGGAGTGTCAGGAAAAAAAAAATCACATCATGTTTTTTAATGCAATTTGGGAATATGATGCCCGAAACTAAAGTCAAGGGATGTTATTCTATAGAACATCATGCCTCACACATAATCAGAATTCGATTTGCTGATTACGAAGGTAAAGCCTCTTCATTTATCTAAGGTGGGCTTATGAATACCTTCCGTTAAATTCCTGAAATCCTCACCAGAAATAATAACCTCCAATTACTAAATTACCAGGACTGTGCCAGGCACTGCACTCTCGCTTCCCATGCAGCATCTGCAACCCACTCTTGCCCATTTCACAGAGGATGAAACTGATATCCAGAAAAAGTAAACCACTTGCTCATTAGGGTTTGAGAGTTTAAAACAAAGCTCTGCCTGGTTCCAAAGCCATTATTCTGTCTACTTCTCATACCACCATTTTGGCAGAACTTTTTAAAGTTGCAGTTACCCTATTATCTGAATAGCATACATTCATTTTCTGCAGAGTGGAATGTAGTATTCAGAAGTGTTCTCTTCTGTCCTGGGTTTTTGAGGATGTGACTGTGGGAGCAAATAGAAAGCTAGAGCTACGGATATCGGTTTCCAAAAGGAAACGGGTGGTCTGGCTCCTGGGGTTGCCCAAAGGGCATGGCTAGAGGGCTGCAGAGACAACCATTGCACAACCTTTGCCTTTCTTCTGTTATCTCAAAGCCAATCCTGCTTTAGCTATAGCTATGCATGTCCCTTTTAATATCTAGGTAGAGTTTTCGATCTTAACATAAGATAATTGTGCTAATGTACTTCATCTGTATTATATTTTCTTAATGCTTTCAGAATCCTAAAACGGTGCAAGAGAATGTTAAATATACCCTTATTGTTGCATCCTTCAAACTCAAACCAAATAGTTCAGCTCTAAGCAGTTATTATAGCCACAGAATGAAATCATGAATCCCTTTCAGGATGACATTAGCCATGAAAATAAAGAAATATTCCAGATACATTAGGTAAAATAAAAGCTGCTTAGAAATGTGGTGAAGAGCAGCATGTACTGACCAGAATAAACGGCCTCAAGCTTTCATCCTCTTTTGCTTTTAGCTGATGAAATGTAGTAAACATCAAATGTTAGAAAAGTTTTGCCCTTTAGGCTTTGCAATGATTGACTTGTCTTTATTCATGTAATATAATTAATACAATTCACACAGTTCTGATGATTAGTACAATGTTTTAAGTCACACAGAGCTTTTTGGAACTCTGCAATTTAGGAGATATTTTAATGTCTTTAAGCTGTTAAGTAATGGCAAGTATATTGATTAAACTTTGCCCATTCTTCTGAGTTTTTTTCATCAGTGTTTTGAGGACAATTTGGAAATTTAATGTCAAATTCATCTTTGCTTAATAGAAAGAGATTGCTCCGAATTAACAACAGGATGTAAAATAACATTAAGAAAAATATATTGGCTTAGAAGTCAAAAGACCTCGGTTAACTTCAGGCTGTGTCTCTCTCTAGTCTGGAAAGTATCTTCACTTTTTAATTCTTTATTTCATCTGTAAGATGCTTTTGTAGTTATGAAGTGAGTAATGTGTAAGCTGTGAAACAAAATAAATATAATTCATTTTTATTAGAAAATATTTGTTTTTACAAAATTTTTTTACAGGTTATTACTCATTCAGTGTTTATCTCACAGTCAGGAATGGAACCAGAATTTGAACTTACCTTTAACCTAAATCATCATGCTCTATCTTGATGCTTGTAGGAAGAACTCAAAAAATTAACATCTCTTGTCCTTGGTTTCCTTCACATAAAATGGAGAAAATAATATCTAGTTCATAGTATTTTAACTGCTAAGCGAATTAGCTTAAATAAAACAGCAAAGATAAGGCCTGGGACATGGCAGGTGCTCTGTTGGTCAAATCTGAAAATTCAGAACTGTGACAGATTGTATTTAACCAAGATGACCACACCAGTATGTGTCCCATCCCATACGCTTTCTTTATAATCTAATGTTGAACGTAATTCCATCCAACAGGATAGAGGGAGCAATGGTCTATGTCCCCTTGCCTTGAATCTGGGCAATTTTTAACTGTCTCAACCAGCAATGTATGGCACAGAAGTGGCTCGTTTGTCTTCTGAGACTAGGTCACTATAGGCATTGTGGCCTCTGCCTGATTCGCTCTCTCAGACCATTCACTTGGGGAGGTCAGCTTCCATGTGGTGAGGACAGCCAAGCCACCCTGCAGAGAGGAACCACAGCCAGCACAAATAGCCAACCGTGTTGAGTGCGCTATCTTGAAAGTGGAGTCACCAGCCTCAGTCGCGACTTCAGATGATTGCAGTTCTGGTGGATTTATTACTGCAGTTGCAATGAGAGACCCTGCATGAGAGAGAAATCCCCAGCCAAAGCTTCTCAAAAATTCTAACCATCAGAAACTATGTGAAAAATTAATCATTAAAATCAATAAGGGGCGGGCCATGGTGGCTCCGTGGGCAGAGTTCTCTCCTGCCATTCCGGAGACCCGGGTTTGCTTCCTGGTTCCTGCCATGTGAAGGAAAAAAAAAAAAATCAGTAAGTTTGGGGGTGGGCTGTTGTACTGCAAAAGATAAAAAATACATGCATCATTGCTCAATTTGGAGATTTAAACTGCATGTGAAAATTGCAAAGTTTTGCCTTTGTTATAAAAAGGCTATAGTCCAAAAGCAATATGGGATCATTTAAAGCTCTTAAAATCTGGGGTCTTACTTTATATGCCCAAATATGAAGTAAGGTTTTACCCCTTTGCATCAAAAAAGAGGGAGTCAATGATATATAAGTGCTTATTAATCCCTCATACTTTTTAGGCACTAGATGCCTGTAAAAAGTTTCAATAAAATTGTTTGATAACATGAAAAATGGGAAAAAGTCCAATGTTTCTCCATTAGTATCTTATTTCATATAATATGCTATTTGAAACATTCAAGTGAAATAAAAATTAATAAAATATTGTATGTAGACATTTGATTATTTCATAAATATTCCAAAAGTTCAAATATTCAAATTATCAGAAAACTTAGATATCTTTCTATTGGGATATGAAAAATGGTTTTGTAGGTTGAGCATTGTGGTAGTTAGGTTCAGTTGTCAGCTTGGCCAGGTGAAGGCATCTAGTTCTGTTGCTGTGGACATGAGCCAATGGTACGTGAACCTCATCTGTTGCTGATTACATCTGCAGTCGGCTGGGAGGCATGTCTGCTGCAATGAATGACATTTGACTTAATTGGCTGGTGCTTAAATGAGAGAGACTCGCTGTAGCATAGCCCAAGCAGCTCAGCATCCCTCATGTCAGCACTCACAGCTCAGCCCAGGCCTTTGTAGATGCAGAAAGAAGCCACCTGGGGGAAAGTTGTTGGAACCCAGAGGTCTGGAGAGAAGGCCAGCAGAGACCATCCTGTGCCTTCCCAGCAAGAAAGAACCTCAGTTGAAAGTTAGCTGCCTTTCCTCTGAAGAACTAACAAAAATAAATCCCCTTTTATTAAAAGCCAATCCATCTCTGGTGTATGCATTCCGGCAACTAGCAAACTAGAACAAGCATACACACAGTATTTTACATCAGTGAATAAATTCCTTAATCCCATTTAAACAGATTTAATCTTTAAAAGACATCATTAAGGAAACGAAAGGGAAGTCACAATTTGAAATAATTTGATAAAATCCAGTTAATAATTGTAAGAAAAATTTCACAGCATATCTGGTGAAGGATTTGTATCCAGAATATATTAACACTGAAAACCCAAACAAAGAAAAGACAACTAACCAGTTAAAAATAGTCAGAACTTTAAACAAGCACTTTAACAATAAAAGGTGTACAAATGGCCAGTAAACATATGGAAAGATAGTCATATAATTAGTAATCATGTAATGCAAAATAAAACCAAAATGGAGTACGTTATACACCTGATAAAATATCTATAATTAAGAAGACTGTTAGTGCAAAGGGTTCACAAAGATATGGAATAACTGGAACTCTTGCCCATTGCTATTGAGAGTAGGGAATGAATCAGCCACTTTGTAGAACTTTTGGCAGTTTCTCATAAAGTTAAATTCACACTTAGCATATGATACAGTGATTTCACTCCTGGTTATTACCCAAGAGTATTAAAAAGGAATATATACAAAAAGACTTGTACAAAATGTTCATAGTAACTTTATTTCTAATAGCCCCAAACTGCAATGAAAAGGAACAGCCGACTTAAACACGCATGAATGAATCTCAAAAACGCTTTTCTGAATAAAAGCCAGACAAAAGATGGTATATACTTTATAATTCTATTTGATGAGATTCTAGGTACAGCAAAATTAATCTTCACAGAAGGTAGAGTAGAGGATTTTCTGGGTCTGGCTGTATGTTTGGAGGGGTGGGGGGTGAGGAGAAGGAATACAAAGAAGTATTAAGAGAAAATGTTTGAGTGATAGAAATATTCTATCGTTTGATTGTTGTGATGGTTCCCCAATGGTGTACATTTTCATAACTCACTGAACTATGTAATTAAAATGACTATATTCTATTCTACATTAATTATACATCAATAAAGTTGTTAGTTTTTTTTTTAATAAAGAAGAGTGCTGGTAACTGTTGATACCAAACATGACTCTGTGGGTTTCGTCTCAATTGGCCATGTTCCAATCTACACATCAGCTAAGTTGTTTTTCAGCTTATATGGGAATAAATTTACAAAATGGAATACAAGTTTTATCTAGATTGAAATAAGCTATTCCAAACCAAAGTATCATCTTATTTTTCAATTTATCGTAAAAGTGTGAAGCTATAAAAATGTAAAAAAAGACCAGTAACACGCCGACATCTTGTTAGCAAATTCAAAGCTAGAGTAAAATTTATTTATCTGGAGATTGGCTCATGACACTTGATTGCAAGTCATCTTCTTCCAAGTCTCTAGAAATTGGATGTATTTTTGGAACACTTAATATGTGTAGGCATTATGCAGACATCTCATTTAATCCCTGTAATTTCAACACACCAAATTAGATATGTATCTTGACTGTTCCCATTTTATATCAGGAGTAATCAAGATTCAGCAAACTAAGGAAATCTATTTGAGTAATGCTAGGAAATAGCGTAGTTAGGATTGGGATTCAGATTCTCTTACTCTTAAGGCATTCTCTTTCCACCACATTATATTGCCTCTCAAGTGTAATTTTATCTATCATCCCGAGAAATGGATATAAAATAATTTACATGAAATTTGCTAACCAGTGTTCGCTCAATATAAAATTTGCTATTGCATTTTCTGGTATTTGCAAACTGAAAAGCACCATGTTGATAGAGTATATTACTGTTCTTGGAAGAAATTTCCTGTATCTTATTACTATTAAAATTTTTTCTTTACCTGTGAGATCAAATATCTCAAATTAACTAATTTTTAAATAGATAAGCGGCAATTCACATAAAAGACTTCGTGAATCGTGATGTTATAAATTTATAACTGAATTTCGTTCCAGTTCCACTGATGTCATAATTGAATAATATAATCATGAGTTTCAGAATAGCCTCTGGCTATGAGTGCAAGGAAAAAAGTAATTAAAGCAGCCTATGTTATTCAATCAAGGTAGCATTAGAGCAAACAAATTTTAAAATTTTCAATGACATGAGTGAAATATATGTAATAATTCTTACATCAGAGAAAAATTTTTTATGTATTTCTAATAGAAATAAATGGGAGGAATTTTCCAAGTTAAAATTAGTCTATTTCAAATATCATATGGAGAAAGCAAGGTATTGGTCTCTGATGACTAAAACTCGATACCCTGATTTACTTTTCTATGGTGAGTTTCCAACTGTCTCCCTCAAAAGTCTCTATAATTTAAAATCCTACTAGCTGGTGAAAGATTTTTCAGACCAAGTATAGTTGGCCACAAAAATGAACATAAATTGCTAAAACTTTTCCCTCTACCAGGCTGAACTAAAGGTTCTACAACATACTTAAGTCAATTTATGATATCTCTATGAATAAATCATTTTGCAAGTGAATTTTGGAGTTTTGAATTTGGGCTTTGTCTGGCCAGTCTTTCCATTAGGGGCAAAACGATATTCACAGTAGCCAGAACTTATCTTTGTCATCGTTATTTCCTTCTTAGGTGTTCACCATGCCCAAGCTTTTAGTACAGAATGGCATTTCAAAGGAAATTTTTCTTCTGAAACAAAGCTCTGTTCAGTTATATCCAGGGTGGCATTAAGGACCTGTTCAAAAAAGTAGTATGCCTAGGGACTCTCCCATTTAAACTGGAAATGAAGTTAGTTTTAGGTTTTTTACTTCATATGGTGTCAGTTATTCACACTCCTATTTCTAATAAACAAGGTCAAGTCTATTAAGCTATAACAGTCTGTTCAAATAATTTAATGTAATGAAATGGTAAATGCTTTAGAGACACAGGCAGTACACATATTTAGGATAGAATATATATAAGCAGTTAGCTTATGTTATATAAAGTTGTACCTGAAATTGTACATGAATCCTGTTTCCTATACCTAAAGCAAAATCTGAAATAACTTACTGCATTTTTACCTCCATATTATTTACCTAAAGTGCCTGACACAGCTATGGTGTAATTCCATCTGTCGTGAATGATAGACTGGTGGGAAGAATGCTGCCTTTGGAATCAGGCAAAACTGAATATTAATCACAGCTGTGAGCCTCACTAACTGTGTGAGCTTGAATAAATCACATTATTTGAACCTCTATTTATGGTGAGAAATAATTTTATTCATTCTATAAATTTTTGAAATACAGATTGTTTTCCATAACCCAACATTAACGAGCCTTTTTTGACCATGACACCAATCAAGGGTTGACTAGACTATAGTTTGCTGTCTTAGTTTCCCAAGCTGCTAAGACAAATAGCATGTGATGTGTTGACTCAATGACAGGAATTGGATTGCAGTTACAGAGGGTAGGGATTTGCTTCCTCCAGAGTTCATACAGTTCTGGCTAGCAGACAATGCTTGGGTTCCTTAGCTTTCTTATCATACAGAGCTGTCCTCTCTCTTCTGGGTTATGTTCACTTCCCAGTTCCATGGACTTCCATCTTCCAGTTCCTTCTCATGACTGTCTATCTAAGGCTATCAGTAATGGGATTAAGACCCACCCTGGTTCACTTGGCGACACCTTAATTTAGAATGAAATCTTCAGTAGTACTTTCAATGGGTTCACAGCACAGGAATGGGATTAAGATTAAGGACTTTTTTCTTTTCTGGGGGTATGTATTTCAGTCTACTACATTTGCTTTCAGAAATATATGTCCAGATATGTCTATCAGGCAGGGATTTTTTAAAAAGCCAATCCAGTCTAGCCTAAACTTGCAAAGGGAGAAAGCAAACAGATACTTTTATTGTCTTAATAAGCAGATGTTTTGAAGGCATAGAAAGGAAAGAACTATGAACTGAATATATTTTGGTTTCTCAGAGAATGTCAAGAAATGGTAAGAGTATTGGAAGTCTTTTCTGCCCTATGTTAATCAAAACCCACTCTCATAGTATTTGTTCCTAATATAGTATAAATGACACTCAGTGGATTGAAATGTTACCCTTGCCAGGTATGTTAACAAAGGTTGAACATGGTATTATTTTAAGGTTGAGCTAACGAATTGTGTTATATCAGGCCCTCTCTGTATATTTGAAATATCACTATAACTGTCTAAAACATTGGTTGCTGTTAGAGAAAGCATCAATATTGAATTTCTGCCACATCATTTTTTTAAAAGTTTGCATGCTATGTTATAACATCCTATATGGATTGATGTAAGACTCCAATATCTTTATTTTTTGTTGTTGTACATTACTAGTTGTTCCAGCAGAATTTCTCTATCTCAGTGAATTGTAATGTCCACTCCATGATATTTAAAATTTCTGAACACACATGAGCATGTTTGGGAGATCTCTATTCTATTACACTGATAATATGTCTATCCCTGAGCCAGTACCTCACTGTCCTATTATTATATCTTTGTGCTTTGTCTTAATATCTCTTAGGTTAGTCTCCAACTACATTCTTCAAGATTGTCATGTCTAATCATGTAAAATTACCCCACCATATAGCCTTTAAAATTAGATTGTAAATTTGAAATTTCCTTTGGATTATTTATAGGAATTGTATTGAGTCTAAGAGAATAGATGCTTTTAGTATATGGTAGATGTTCAACATTGACTAAAGATAATTTATTATTATTTATTATTATTTATTATCTAAAAATAACCAAGCTTCCCCTGTTGAATAGTGATATATTAGATGTTCTAATGTGTAGAAGAGGATCCAATACAAGTAGGGGTGAATCTCCTTATATTTATGATGAGCCTGTTAATTAGTAATCAGGGAAAAGCAAATTTAGACCACAGTGAAAACCATTTTATACCTATTTGATGGCTAACATTAGAAGTCTGATAATATCAAATGTAATCAAAAATATGATCTAGCAGGAACTTTTATACAACACTAGTGGCAATATAAGTTATTACAAACATTTTGGAAAATAATTGGGCCCTGTCTTATAAAATTGAACATCTGGATGCCCTACAAACCAACAATTCCAGTGCTAGTATATATAGCCTGAAGAAACTTTTACACGTGGATGCAGAAATGGAACATAGAAGTATATTCAAACCTTCACAGTTTTAAAGAGGCAAAAACTAGAATTAAATCAAATATTCATCAGCATGAAAATAGAAAAATAAAGTGATTGTATATTTACTATGCTACAGTATTGAAAATGAATAGACTGCAGTTCCAGGTAATGATATGGATGTGTATTAGAAAAAAATTATTAAATGTAAAAAATGATTCACAACAAACTGCATATACTATGATAACATTTTATAGAAATTGAAAATAAGAACACCAAAACAGTGTAATGTTTAGGGATATATGTATGTAATAATACCAACTTCTGAAAGTAAAATATTGACAAACAGTATAATAATCACAGTTTTTACCTCTAGGAAAGAGGCAGGAAGATGGGATAGGGAAGGCACACACAAGTACATCCAATAGTATAATTAACGAATTTTACTTTTCTCAGTTGGCTTGATTAGTTATAGGTGTTTATATCATTAACATGCTCCATAACTTACATATACATTGCCTATTTCTTTTCTCTTTATTAGCTATTAGAATTTGTTTTCAATAAGGACAGAATAAGTGTATGCTGGTACAGAGTGCCTTTTTGGTTTCTTACTTTCTAAAACCAACCACTCACAACTTTGGAATTTTTAAAAACTTTTGGTTTATTTAGTTCTTAATTTATATTGAGTAAAATTCACTCTTTTTAATGTACCATTCTGTTAGTTTGACAATGAATACCATTGAACAGTCACACCAAAATCAAGATGCAGAAGAGTTCATCACCCAAAAAGAATTCCCCTCTGCCCTTTTAAAGTCAGTCTCACTCCCACCCACCCCCAACCCTTGGCAGTCCTCCATCTCTAGTTTTCTTTCTCCCAAAAGTCATGGAAATGGCATCTTAAAGTATAAAGCCTTTCGCATTTGACCTTCATTTAGCCTAACACATTTGAAATCCATTAATGTGTATTCCTTTTTATTGCTGAATAATAAGTTCATTGTATGGATATATATATATATAGTACGTTTTCAATTCACGGTGTGTGTGTCTTCCAACTTGGTTCTTTTTCAAAATTATTTAGACTATTTTGATTGATTTTCCTTTCCATGTAAATTTTAGAATTATCAATGTCTATAAAAATATCTTGCTCAGGTTTTTATTGAAATTACATTGAATCTCTAGATCAAGTTGGTATGAATAGAGATATTAACAAAATCGTGTCTTCCATTCCATGAGCATAGTATATTCCCTCCATATACTTAACTGCTCTTTCAGTTCTTTATTTAATGTTTTAGTCTTTTACATACATACTTTGCACATATATTGGCATAGTTACAGATATGTATTTCATGTTTTTGTTATAAAAAGTATTTTTATTTTTATTTCTGACTATTTCTAACATATAGAAATACAGTATTTTGTATATTGATTTTGTTTCCTTTGACCTTACTAAACTCACCAATTAGTTCTAAGACCTTTGTTGAATCCTTGGAATTTTCTATGTAGATAATCTTGCTATCTATAATAATGATAATTTATTTTTTATTTCCAATCTGTTTGCCATTTATTGGCTTTCATATCACAGTCTACTCTAAAACTTCCAATACATTTAGAACAAAAATGGAGTGAATGTAGATCCTTTTTCACAATCTTAAGGGGAAAAGCACTCAGTCTTTCATCAACAGGGATGATGTAAGGTTAAAAAAAAAAAAGCTTCCATCTAATGCTAGTTTCCTGAGAGTTTTCATCATGTCTAGATGTTGAATTTTGTTGACCATATGTTTCCTCTTGAATCTATATGTGGTGAATTGATTACAGATTTTTCAAGTGTTAAAGCAGTCTCCCATTCTTGGACTAAACCCCACTTTTACATAATGTTACTATTCTTTTTATATATTCATGAATTTGAATTGCTAACATTTTGTTGAGACTTCTTTGCCTCTATGTTCCTGAGGGATATTGGTTTTAGTTTTCTTATAATGTGATTTTCTGGATTTGATATGAGGGTTATGCTGGCTTCATATAGTGAACTGGGTAATTTCCCTCCTCTTCTATTTCTGTAAAATATTATATAGAATAGATATTGTTTTTCCTCAAATATTTGGTAGTAGAATTCCCATGGGCCTGGAATTGTTTCGTTGGAAAATGTTTAATTAAAAATTCAGTATCTTATATAGATATAGGACTGTTCATGTCATTTATTTCATCTTGAGTGAGCATTGGCAGTTGGTGTCTTTAAAGAATTTTCCCATGCATCAAAGTTGTCAAATGTATGGGCATAACGTTGTTTTCTTATTATCCTTTTAAAGTCTGTTAAATCTACAGTAATATCCCCTCTTTCAGTCCTGACATTAGTAATTTGTCTTCTATTTTTTTCTTTGTCAGTACTGCTAGAGTTCATCAATTTTATAGGTCATTTTAGAGAACCAGCTGTGGATTCATTATATTCTCTGTTTTCAATTGCATTTTTTTTACTTTTATCTTTAATAGTTTATTTTCTTTGGTTTCAAAAATTGTTTTTCTATTTTTAGTTTTCTTAAGCTAGAAACCAAGATTATTCCTTTAATAATTTTTGTCTTTTCTAATAAGTAATTAACAATATAAATTGCTCTGTAATTACTGTTTTAGCTTCATCACACAAATTTCAATATGTTGCATTTTGGTTTTGGTTACTACAAAATATTTTTTAATTTCCCTAGTAATTTCTTCTTATACCATGGATCATTTAGAAGTATGCTTTTAATGACTAAATTTGGGGGATTTTCCAGTTATCTTTCTGTTATCAGCTTCTCTTTAATTCCATTGTGATCAGAAAATATACTGAACTACACTGCATACAATTTCATGTCTTTTAAAATTAGTTTCATTTCATGATTCAGAATATGGTCTGTCTTGGAGTTTGTTCTATGGGCACTTAAAAGAATGTGTGCTTTTGTTGGACAGAGAATTTTATAAAAGTTATTTAGGTGAGGTTGTTTGACAGTAATTTGGGTGTTCTATGTCCTTACTGATTTTTGTTTCAAGAAAAATTACACACACATGCACACACCTCACCTTGCAGGGGCATCCTTTGGCCATAAGAAAATTAGTCTTTTTTTTGAGTATTTGCTCTACATGGGGCTATTTTTGCACATACAGTTCTGCAAATAGGGCCACCAGCAGATCAGAGTTAGAAGAGGAAAGTGGAATAAGAAACAAAATAAGAAACAAATTCCATGCCATTTGCTTCCTCAAGTTTTGATTGTCCTCTAGGCATGCCTGCTATTGTTTACTTTTCAGAGTCCTTAGGTCATTGCTTTAAAAAAATAATAATTCCAGACTTGTGGCTGTGATCATTTTTTGAGAGATGGGTTGTAGTGGGCTTATCCTATCTCAGTCCAGATTTCTTATTTGTAGGCAACAAAATTTGTTTGACAGATTCTAACAAAAGGTTATTGCTTAGAAATTCAAGTGTCTCATAGAATTACTTGAGGCAAGGAAGGCTGAAAAAAAAAAAGAATTGCAAACAATTATTGGAGGGGTTGCATCTAAAACTATGACGGCTCTGTGATTATACTGCTTTAAAGCTTACAAGTCTCCTGGCATGGTTTTATGTAAATATATTAATAGAACACAAGACTACCATGTCAGAGAAACAGAACATTTATTACACACAGCAAAAAAACAGCAGCCAGAACAGTAGCTTGCACCAGTTCTTCCCACACCCACAGGACAACCCAATGAGAGCCAGGCATTTACCTGTGCATACAGTGGATTGCACTACGGGAGAGGAGCTCCAAGTTTTGAGGGATTCTGAACTTTTCTAGATTGCTAACACCTCTGTCCACCTTCTTCTACAGAAAGAGAGACAGATTAGTCATTAACCTGGAATGTAAGCAAAAAATCTCCCAGAGAAGAAAAGAAAGTTTTCTGTCCTGGAGTGTCTTTAAGAGTCTCTACTTTTAGGAAACAGAATCCCTAACTTCCAAAGTGTGTTTCATATTCTATCATGTGCTTTGTTTAGAAGGCCCAGACCATGAAGGAATACGAGAAATAAATCCATGGAGAATTGTCTCCTAGAGGGAGGGAGGGGAAGAAGAAGGGAGGGAGACTAGGAAAATGGACAGGTCCAGGAGGAATTTGACATTTACCAGAATCACGGCCAAAATTATGTCCTAATACCACTCCAGTGAGGTTAATAAAATGGCACCAGTAAACCCTGAGTTTTTATAATTTCTCCCATTGATTCTGGATGCTATTGCTAGAACTCTGGGTGTATTGAAATCACTGGAATGCCTATTCCTGGATATCTGATATTGCTACCACCTCTGCCACCATTTACCCCAGAAATGATTCTCTGCTAGCTCTGCATCTATGCACCAAAAATTCTACACTCAAAGTTTTGGATGGGTATATCTAAAGATCCTGGATCATGTGTCCATACCAGTTTCAGAAGACTCTGAAAAAGGACATCTGGCATGTTCAGATTCTATAGACAGAAGAGGGCTCTACATTATACTAAGAATTAAGGTGCATGAATTAGGAAAATCTCCGTAAGAAGTGCATTTACAAAAGGCCAAATATCTATTTAAAATATTGACTCAGTAATTCAATCTGTTAAAACATAGGTTAAAACCAAAATATTCCTATCAAATGGCCGACATAGAATGTTAAAAATAATTGTTTGGGCAGGCTGGGTACATGATTAGAGAGCAGAAAACATTTATAGGCATAACCAAAGCAAATTAAGAGTTAAACTTTACTTCACTTGACGTTATATATTTTGATGTACCCGTGGCTAATGACAAAAAGAAATGTTAGTGAAATTTTATGTTTTGTTGGCAGGGCCGCTCTCTAGAGAAATCTGGTACACTGCTAGGTTTTGAGTCCTTAGATCAGAATAAAAAATAAATGAATGATGTTGTAGGAAGATGGCAAAGGTCTCAGAGCTTTACAATGTCACTTGGTAAGAACAAGATAAAATGAGAAAATGGAGAGAAGAAAACTCTCAAAATAGTGAGCAAATTGTGGAAGTTGGAGAGAAGTTGATTAATGAATATGCTTCTAAACTTGGAGATGATATTTGGATCATATATGAACAGGTGATGATTGCAGCCCTAGACTATGGTCTAGATGGCTTGGTATTGTTTTGTCTTCAGGAGTTAAAAAGACAGTTCCCTGGCTGTCACAGAGCTAAGCAACTAACTGGCATGAGGTTTGAAGCCATGGAAAGATATGATGACACTATACAGCTAGATGACCAAAATTTTCAAGATCCAACTAACACTGCTGCAAGAAAGCATAAGATTGATATTCAAAAACCCCAGGGGGGAAACGTGGAGGCCATTCGGGATCTGAATAAGTGTCTGGAACAATTTGTTGGAGACCAAGAAGCGTGGCATAAACTTGTAGAACCTTATATCAATGAATATGACTATGCAAAAGCAGCATTTTCTTTAGACGAGCTTATGATGACTAATAACCACTTATACTGCCAGCAGCCTGCTGAAGATAAATATACCCAGGGTGGACTTGAAAACCTTGGAGTTTCAAGAAAGTATTTCGCACAGGCATTGAAACTGAACAACAGAAATATGAGAGCTTTGTTTGGGCTTTACATGTCTGCAAGTCATATTGCCTCAAATCCAAAAGCAAGTGCAAAAATGAAAAAGGGCAACATGAAATATGCTAGTTAGGCAGCTAGTCAAATAAACAGAGCTTATCAGTTTGCAGGTCGAAGTAAGAAGGAAACCAAATACTCTCTTAAGGCAGTCGAAGACATGTTGGAAACATTGCAGATCGCCCAGACTTAAGGTTTCAAAAACTCTTCACATTAGATTTCACAGCTGTACAATTGAACTTATTGGCCTGTGACTTTTTTACTGCATGCTCAATGCTGTTTATATACTAATTTTCTGTTAATAAAGAAGTTGTGAAGAATGTTGTTTATATAAACCTAAAAATGCCTTTTTTTTTTTAGGCAGGAAGATGGGGAAAATCCATGGAAGAGAGATTTAAAAAGACTTATTGACTGTACATCAGTCTCTTCATATCACACACACATATATATATATAGTAACTGCTTTTAAACCACAATCTGACATAGAAATAACCTTGCTAAATAAACTGTGATTATTTATTAAACTTGCAAAAAAATAAAGTAAATGAACATACAAGAAACATAATAGGCTGCTTTGGGCAGTGGCTTGTTTCAGAAATTATCAATTATCCAGAAAATAAATAAATTTATGATATTTCTTTATACATATATATAGCAAGTAAATTCCACTTGCTCCTAAGCAGGTCAATAAGAAATCTTAAAAATATTTCTAATTTAAAAACTCCCCTTGAGTTGAAGCTAAGGACAAAACTTTAAAAAGCCTTTCCATCCCTCCTACTCCAGAAGAGTTTTCTTTTAATTATCTGAGTAATTTTCTTAAGGCTATGGATGCCAAATATGTAACACTTAATATTAATAAATTATCTGTTAATCTTTCAGAGAGGGTGAGGAGGGAGAGACAGAAAGGAGAGAGAAAAAACCTTTGTCAAAAATATGAGCTAAGTGAAAAGATAAATGTGTAAGTATAGTATTTACAAATTCTAACCTGGAGAAAAATAGAGGTTCATATTTTATAGTCCATGTTTTATTGAATCTAAGTTCTGCAATGCCTTCATATCACATTTCCCTCAGAAACTCTGTATTTTACATATTTCAGTGTATTCGCATTATATGTGTATAATTACATTTTCAAAATATCATGAGCTAATATATAATTACAAATAATTACTATCTGTAAGTTCACAATTAAATATCTTTTAAAATATTTATAATAAATAAACACAGCTATGAAAACTCTAATTTTCCAGAGTGAGATTTTGCATTTGTTTCATTGTTTTTTTCATTTTTCTTTATTCTTTACTGGAGTAGAGTAGCTAGCCATGTAATATCACTAAAAAATTTTACTATCTCACTTTACAGGAACAAAAGGCAGGAAACAGTTTCAAACTAGTCATTCAGAGGTGGAGGTTGTACAGATAAGTTGGGAGAGGTTATTCTGATGAAAATGTGTTACAATATGTACTTAGAAAAAAAAAAAACCCAATGTGAGAACCCCTCATACAGAGATCTAAGGAAAAGAGCTAACAATATGTCACTGAACATACATAACACACTATATGTGAAACATCTCAAAATCATCTCAGTATCTCTATGTAAGGAAGTTGATACCATTTGCTGTTCTACAGAGAAGTAAACAGAGCCTCTGTGAGGTTAGGCCTCTTGTCCAAGGCTATCTAACCAGCAAATGATAGAAATAGGATTCAAATCCATGGCAATATGGAGAGGAGGAAAAGTCCAGGGTCTTTGCAATAGTTGCCGCTTTCTTGAAGTTGGATGGAAAGCTTCTGAATTGTAAGTCTGTGTTTCTCAACCTTTTACTTTCCCCTAATAAGGCCTGATACAGTAAGTGCTCAGGAAATGTGTATTTACTCACCTTGAGGTAGCATTCATTTTCAACATGGTGAATCATTACTATTGTATTTGGAAGATGTGGCATTTGTATGATTTCTAGCATAACTTGTAACTACTTGATTAAAACATATGGTGATGGGGGGGGTGGGGGGCAACCTTCGCTGTTGACCAGTATGTAACAAAAGTAATTTCTGTTCAACTGATCAGAAAGGAAATGTTCCATCCAATACCTTCTCCTTGTTAGTAGAAAAATGTCACTTCTACATGGGAAAAATAAAAGGCTTGCTTCATTCAACTTTGCCCTTCAATTGATGTCTTGTTGATGCTGTCATTTAAAGCATTGGTTTGGAGGTGTGGATTTATACAGTAAGTGGAAACCTCCAGTTTTACTCAGCAAAATGAGTGATTTCATTGACACAGTCATTGAATCTCGCCAGAAGTAGCAAATGGAAGAGATACATAAAAAGCTGCATGCATCCACAAATCCTGGGATTTTATTTCATTATTGAAATCATTCAGAGAAGATGGTACATAATTTTGCAACTGGGAAGTTGGGATGATTTTTTGGGGGGTGTTTTTTTTTTTATTCACATACCATACAATCTTCCAGTTTTTATAATCAGTGATTCATAGTGTCAGCATATGGATGTGTACTCATTCCACAATTGATTTTTGAACATTTTCATTACTTGAAAAAAATAAGAATAAAAGTAAAAATAGAACACCCAAAACATCTCATACCCACCTCTCCCCTATTATTTATTTTTTGTCTTTCTTTTTTCTTACTCATCTTTCCATACACTAGATAATGGGAGTGTCAGTCATAAGATTATCACAATCACAAGATCAGACCTTAAAAGCGTTACATTCAATCATCTTCAAGAATCAAAGCTATTGGATTATAGTTCAACAGTTTCAGGTATTTCCTTCTAGCTATTCTAATATGCTAGAAACTAAAAGGGAATATCTATATAATGCATAAGACTAGCCTCCAGAATGACTTCTTGACTATTTAAAATTTCTCAGCCTTGAAACTTTATTTTGTTTCATTTCTCTTCCTCCTTTTGATCAAGAAAGTTTCTCAATTCCATGATGCTAGGGCCACGCTCATCCCTGGGAGTCATGTCCCACATTGTGGGGAGGGCAGTGAGTTCACCTGCAGAGTTGGCTCAGAGAGAGGCCACATCTGAGCAACAAAAGAGATTCTGTAGGGGTGACTCTTAGGCATAATCATAAGCAGACTTAACTTCTCCTTTGCAGGAATAAGTTTCACAAGTGCAAGCCCCAAGACTGAGGGTCTAGCTCATCACATTGGTAGTCCCAATAATTGTGAGAATATCAAGTCTTCCCCCAAGTGGGGAAGTTTATTATTTCCAAGGGGATGATATTTTTAATCAAGTAAATAAGTATATCTGTTTCATCATATTATAAAAACTTATCTTTTGTATGTTATATGGCGGGGTCACATTTCATTATTTTTCCATGTGAGTATCCTGTTATTGCAGCAACACTTACTGATTTTTTGTTTGTTTGTTTTGCTGCTTGTTTTTTGGGAAGTGCATGGACTGAGAATTGAAGCTGAGTTTCCCACTTTTTGGCTGGCAAGAATTCTACCACTGAACTACCCTTGCAACCCCCCAAAATTAATTTTGATTAACGAAGGAAATAAGAGAATACATCCCACACCAACCCTGACAATTTCTACTGTCCTACAACAACCATCATCATCATAGTATTTAAATTACTCTGCTAGTACAGGGATTTTTCATCTGTTATTAAGTCTCCACCCTTCCATGATACCTGGTGATAGAGAGGTACACTTCCTTTATTTTACTATTAGCTACTTAAATGTTTTGACGATCATCAACTGTTACAACCCAGCCACTGCATTTATATCATGTCCACTTTGTACATAATTTGCTACTACATGACAATAATAACACTTTATTGAACAATTATTACATTGTCAGGCACTATGCTAAATCCTGAAGGCTTAAATTATCAAATCTAATCTTCGTAACAATACTAAGATGCATATATGATTTTTACATCTATTTTATATATGAGCCTAGAGATATTAAGAAACTCACATGAAGTCTACAGATCCAATAAGGGGCGGAGTTAAGAACAAAATCTTAACAAAATTTTTTTTTGTTATTTAATAAAGTTAGAGTTACTACTCTTACTACTCTACAGTTTTCCTATACGCTTTGAATGGTGCTATACAATTAAGTCAGCATTTGAGATAATTTTTAAGTAGTATCCTCATGGATTCAGTTAATTAGCACCAATATTATTCTTCCCATCTGTCAGTTTTCTGTTTATCTCCCAACCTCTTAGCTAAATCACAAAAGTGATTTTTAAATTCCCCTAGATAAACTTTGAGCTAAGAATCCGTTTCACCCTATACAGATATTTTCATTTTTAAGGACTCAAAAGCAAAGGTATAAACAAATAAACTGGAAAACTGTTTTGGAGTATTTGGGAATACATACTATGACAATAGCTAATTAAAAAAAATAAGCTAATTATTTAGATTTATATGAAGATTATTGGCTTACGTATGTTTTTGCCTTAGTTGAAATTGTGCATAGTAACATAAACGCAGAATTTAAAGGGAAGTAATTTGCATTTTATAAATGTAATTAGCATTAATAGTATGTTTGCATTAGGAAAGTCTAAATGATATAGATGCATTAATTCTCTTTTCCTGGTATATTTAAATGATTCCAGAATATATTCCTTTCTAATTAAATTGTTTTAACAAGGATAGCTCAGTTTGATGAACATTGAGAGCTCAATATACTAGGACCTCAGGAATTTGAACAACTTAATAGTACTTTTTTTCGCTTTCTGTAAGTCAAGTTTTCAAAGACATCTAAAAAATTATTCCTACAATACTTGTTTGCTCCTACTTGGAAATTTCTTCCTGAATAAAGTAAAAAAATTTTAACACCCCTAAGTACAACGCATACCCAAGAAATGACTGAGTAATTGTGTGATTTTCAAATGGGTTTTATGCTCTTATGTAAGAAAAGAATCCATTGAAAAAATAAAAAAGTAGTTATTCAATAATATTTAATTCAATATGAACGCTGAGGAAAGTACAATAAAAAAAAATCCTACAGTAATTGCTAGGAAACACATTTACTCATCCAAAATGTGTGTCCAATTTCTTCCTGTATTTTGTTCCTTTGTGTTATATTACACCTTATCCTTTTTGTATAGTTTAGGAGTTTGGAGAATGTGCTGACTTTAGAACACTTTGGTCTTTTTCTTTATTAATTAAAGTAATTTTTTTCCAAAGGAGCTCAGTAGCTATATCAGCAAAGCTAGTAAATCTTCAGATTTTAAGTTCTAAGATGGAACCCACTTATATTTCATAAAATATCATTTACAAAGAAATGTGTTTTATATTATGTTTTCAGAGATTGGAAATTTCCAACTGTACTGGCCAGAGGGCAAATGTACCTCCACCTAGCTGTCTATGAAACTATACCTTTAAACACACACACAGACACACACCGCTTTCTAGATGAGGACTCAAGAAACTTTGCCTACAATCTAACTTCAAAACATTCATTATAGAGATAGTTTAAGTTCTGCAAATAATTACTTGCACTCAATTAACTAACTTGGAGAATTGACCCTACTCTCTCACATTGGATAGCTTACAAGAAATAAAAATAGTGAGAAATATATTTGCATATACACATATGGTGTTTTCATACAAATTCTCAAAGAATTCTAGAATTATAAACCAGAAAATATTGGCTAAATTGTCTCCTGGTTTCTTGCTTTATTTATTTATTTATTTATGTTATTTTTCTCTTACTTGTCTGTCTGCCAGTTAGTCTCCACAGTGCTAAAAAAAAATCAGGAAAATATTCACAGAAACTTTCATACATAGTTTGATTACTATACTTGAAAATCCTATGTTTCTGCCAAATAATCCACTTTTCCTCATGCCAGTACCCCTCCCTAGGAGGAGATGACACATTATATACCCTTGGCTTATGGGTCTCAGGATGGCTATGTGTCTTTCTTCAGCTAATGAAATATAAGCAGAATTTTAAAAGGCCAGTTTATGGCTCATATGATTTTTTTTTCCCCCAGGAAATGTTATAAGGGCTTGTTCATCAGCCTGGGTCTTAAGGTAAAAACATACAGCCAACCCCAGCCTACCTTCAACATGGGCAAGAAATTCAGTCTTTGTTAATATAAGCCTTTGGGATTTAGGGGATCATATGCTTACTGCTTATCTTGACTAATACAGATTTGTAGTCCCTGATGTGCTTAAATTCTTCCCAATACTTTGTACCCTAAAGGTAAAAATTGAGTACCTGTTCCTCCCTATTGTTTACCTGGTTTTGAATGCAAGAAATTTAATTAGATTATTGTTCAATGAAATGGGTATGTGAAATTTTATGAGTTAGCTGTTTCATTTTAAACCCAGGAATTTTAAGGATTCATCCTCATTCTCCAAGACGTTAAGGAAATCAAGTTGCAGTTTCTATTGGTAATTTCATTATTTAAATTTAATATAATTAATAAAAAAGTTGAATATCAACACACCACACATTATTCCTCTAATCATGTGCTCGAACCACTATATTACATTCAAATCTATTTATAAAATTGCCCTTCAGTTATATGAGATGTACATATACTCATTGAAATGTAATCATTGAAATGATGTTTAAAGAGCTTATAATGACATAGAAAATGAATGTTTTCATAGGAGAAATAATGATTTAAAAATTATATAGAATAATAATAAATCTCCATGTATAGAAATTCCTGTGAATTGGGGGGAAAAAAAGGTGGAAAAAAATCCAGCAAACATACCACAATATTAATAGCAGAGTCTTTGTATAATGTAATGAGTAGTTTTTCTCCTTTTTCAAATTTCTCATTGTATACACGGAGTACATACTGCTTTTTTTTTTAGTAACAGCTTTTAGAAAATTAGACTACCTTTTTGAAAGGCAGAAATTCAAGTCATAAAGGAAAAAAATACCAAGTCATTCAAAATACAGATTTAAAACCACCTTGAAGCTATGTTGAACATTATACAAAAGTTTTCTCTATCTGTACGTGCTAAATGAGGTAGAAGAAAGGAATGATTTGAGAATAATGTGTTAATACTATATCTCCTATTTTTAAGTTGCTTCCTGTTAAATTTTATTCTTAATTGTATTTCAAGAAAGCAAAAGTAGAGGGAAACAATATAATTCTAAAGTTCAGATAATGTTCTTATTCATGAGTTAATAGCTACTGAAAATGTATTTCAGAGGTTAGATAAAGGAAACTATTCTGATTTTTAACTATTTGTTGATTGACCTCTACTGAAGAAATGAGGTGATTATCATTACTATATGTTCTTTTCCCCTCACCCCACTTCCTATCATGCATTTTGTATTATTTTTATTTAAATAAGGTTTTAATATTTACATTCAGTCATACAATCAAAATTTTTCCAATTATTAAATTTTGCTTTTGGTTTAAATGAATTCAGTATTCTTTGCCTGCCATTTTCCCACACATTTTCCATTGTGAAATTTTTTTGGTTGGCTGGGATTTTTAGCGTCAAGCAGGTTTGACAAAAAGAACTTGCTGATGCTCTAGCATCTGAGAACTTTCTTTTTTTTTAATTAGAGAAGTTGTGAGTCTACAGAAAAATCATGCATGAAATACAGAGTTCCCATATACCACCCTATTATTAATACCTTGCATCTGTGTGGTATATTTGTTATAATTCAGAAATATTTTTATAATTGTACTAGTAACCAAAGTCCCTCATTTAAAATAGGGTTCACTGTTTGTATTGTACAGTGCTTTTTAATTTTTATTCTAGTAACATATACCCAACGTAAAATTTCTCCTTTTAACCACATTCTTATGTATAATTCAGTACTATGAATTACATTCACGATGTTATGCTACTATCACCGCCATCCATTATCAAAACTTTACAATTAACCCAAATAGAAACTATGTACAATTTTAGCACTAACTACCCATGATCAACCCTTACCCCAGACCCTGGCAAACTGTATTTTAGATTCTGACTCTATGAGTTTGCTTATTCTAATTATTTTCTATCAGTGAGATCATTCTAATTATTTTCTATTTGTCTTTTTCTGTCTGTTATTACACTCAAAATGATGTCTTTAAAGTTAATCTATATTGTCATGTGTCAGAACTTCATTCCTTTTTACAGCTGAATAATTTCATTACACCTGTAGCAATTGTGAATAATGATGCCATGAACACTGATAAACAAATATCTGTTTGAGTTCCTGCTTTTAAATCTTTGGGGTATATGCCTAGAAGTGGGATTGTGGGGTCATATGGTAATTCTATAACATAATTTCCAAGGAACCACCAAACTGTTTTTCACAGTGGCCATACCGTTTTACATTTCTAACAGCAACCAACGAACGAGTGTTCTCCTTTCACCATACTCTCTTCAACACTTGAATTTTCTTTTTTTAACAGTACCCATTCCAGTGGTTGTGAAATGGTATCTCACTGTGTTTTGTTTTGTTTTTTGGCACGGGCAAGCATTGGAAATCGAATCCCGGGTCTCTGGCATGGCAGGCGAGAACTCTGCCTGCTGAGCCACTGTGGCCTGCCCTTGTTGTGGTTTTGATTTGCATTTTCTTAATAGCTGAATGATGTTGAGCATATTTTCATATGCTTTTTGGCCATTTGCATATCCTTTTTGGAGAAATGTCTATTAAAGTTTATTGCCCTTTTTAATGGTTCATTTGTCATTTATTTTCAAATTGTAGGGTTTCTTTTTTATTCTGTATATTAAACCCTTATCAAATATGTGGTTTCCAAACATTATCTCCCAGAAGCATAAAAGTATTTAACTTTGAAGAGGTCCCATTATCTACTTTTTTCCTGTTATTTGTGCTTTGGGTGTGTGATCTAAGAAATCATTGCTTAACACAAGACCCTAAAGATGCCTCCTAGTTTTTCTTCTAGAAGTTTAATAGTTCTAGCTCATATAATAAGGTCTTTATACATTTTCAGTTGATTTTTATATATCAACTTTTTTTTTTTTTTGCAAATGCAAATCCAGTTTTCCCAGCACCATTTGTTGCAAAGGCTGTTCTTTCCCATTTGAGTGGTCTTACCACCTCATCAAAACTTGGCCATAAATGTGAGGGTTCATTTATGAGCTCTCAATAAGACTCCATTAGTCTATATATCTGCCCTTGTGCCTGTACTATGCTGTTTTGACTACTGTGGCTTTGTAATAAGGTTTTTTGGGGGGAGTGGGGTGGGGGGATTGCATGATCCAGGAATTGAACTTGGGTCTCCTGCATGGAAGGTGACATTCTACCACTGAGCCACCCATGCACCCTGTAATAAATTTTAAGAATGGGTAATGTGAGTCCTCCAAGTTCATTCTTCTTTTTCAAGATGGCTTTATCTATTCATGGCTCCTTACCCTTCCATAGAAAATTGTTAATTGGCTTTTCAATTTCTGCAAAGAAAGTTGTTGGAATTTTGATTGGGATTGTATGGAATCTATAAATTGCTTTGGGTGGTATTGACATGTTTTTTAGATTATTTTATTTGATAGAGAAGTTGTGGGTTTATAGAACAGCCATGCATAAAATACAGGATTCCCATACACCATTCCACCACCAACACTTTCATTGTTGTGGAAAATTTGTTAAAATTGATAACTTTTTTTTTTGTAATTCTGTTTTTTAACAGTGGTTGCATTTGTTAACAAACTGATGAGGGAATATTAAAGTAGTGCTATAACTATCATCCATAGTTTAAGTAGAGTTATTTTCCCCGTATATATTGTGTGTGTGTGCCTATCTTTATTTTATTACTCATCTACCCACACATTGGATAAAGGAAGTATCAGCCACAAAATTTTTTTACAATTACATGGTCACACAATAGAAGCTATACAGTTATATAATAATTATCAAAGATCGAAGCTACTGGATTACAGTTCAACAATTTCAGGTATTTCCTTCTGGCTATTCAAATATACCAGAAGTCAGTAGGCATAATTATTTGCTAAATCCTCATTTCTCATTTGCACTTCTTTCCTCTCATTTGATCTCTCTAAATTTTCAGGGATTTCTGGGCAATGACCATTTTAACCTCTTCATGCTGGAAAGAGGTGCAACCTGATGGGGTAGATGGATGAAACTGACTGATGTTCTGGGTTTCAGGGCTTTTCTGGCATAGGAATATCTAGAGGCCTTAAGTTTCTGAAAAAATAAACTTACCAACTAAAACTTTTATAGAATCTTAGATAGACCCCAGAATATTCTGTAGGGTTTTCAGGAATACTATGTATGAGATGGAGCTTGGCATACTGTGGCAGTTTGCAATCTGGATGAAGCTTGTTGAAAAGTAACCTAAGAATGATCTCTTGACTTTATCTGAAATCTCTTAGTTACTGAAACCTCATTTTGATTCATTTCTCCTTCCACTTTTGGTCAAGAAGGCTTTCTCACTCCCACAAATCCAGGGCCAGTCTCATACCTGGGAGCTATGTCCCAAATTTTCGGGGAGACTCACATCCCTGGGACTTATGCACCACACAGTGGGGAGGGTAGTGAGTTTGACTTAGAGAGAGAGGTCACATCTGAGCAACAATAGAGATTCTCTGGGGGTGACTCAGGTATAATTATAAGCAGGCTTAGTTTTGCCACTGAGGAAATAAGTTTCATAAGGAAAACTCACAAGATCAAGGGCTTGGCTTATTATTAGGAGTCCCTACTGCTTAAGAGAATATCAGAAATTCCCCAGGTGGAGAAGTTTAATATTTCCACATTTCCCCCCAGTCCCTCAAGGGGATTTTGCAAAAAATTTTTATTTTCTGCCCCAAATACTCTGGAATATATCAGGGTATTACTGTAACCTTACAAAATAACAAGATCTCATTCTCTATTCAAGGTTCCATGAAATTAGGTTGTTTAAATAAACTGAACAGAGTAAATTAGATAGTGTGCTATAGAAAATTAAAATTTTGGACCAAATAAACATCTCTTCCTTTGGTCTCACACAGAAGTCGAAGTTTTAAAATACAGGCAATGCTTCCTTTACCTGCATTCTCATTAACTTTGTACCTAAATGTATCTGCTTAGTTCATATCTCTAATTGAAGCCTGATCTCTTTTTTAGCTTCTTTAACAGTTGCTGTATGGACTTATGGAGACTTTTATGCAGCAGAACTCTAATTCTGTGTCTCAGCTATCACACAGATACCTAAAGTTCCAGAGAACTACCAGGTTATACACAAAGAGTACAACATCTCAGGATTTAGGCATTAAATTAAAACTCAGGAAGAAATGTGACTGTTGTAAGAAATTACAATCTAAGAACCTTTACAATGAGCCCTATTGTACTCTGTAGTCATTGATTGCCCAATCTCTGCCCACTTTCTATCCCCTGATTACCTATTCTTTTGAATTCAATTCTCAGAGTTTGGTCACTTTAATTTATATTAGTGGGACCATACAATATTTGTACTTTCGTTTCTGGCTTATTTAACTCAACATATTGTCCTCAAGATTCATTCATATAGTTGCATGCCTCATGACTTCATTCCTTTCTGCAGCCACTCAATATTCTGTCGTACGTTTACATCACATTTCATATTTTGCACTTCTGTTCATCAGTCGATATACCCTTAGGCCACTTCTATATCCATTGGCAATCATGAATAATGCCAACATAATTACCAGTGTGCAGATGTCTATTTGTGTCCCTGCTATCAGTTCTTCCAAGTATATACCTAATAATGGGGATGCAGTATCGTATGGCAACCCTACACTTAGCCTCCTGTGGAACCATCACACTTGCCTGTAGAGGGGCTGCACCATTCTACTTCCCTACCAAAAGTGAACAGGTGTATCTCTCTCTTCACATCATCTCTAGCACTCACATCTTTATTTTTTTAATAGTTTTATTCACACACCATGTAATCCATCCTAATGGCCCCTGGTATAATCACAGTTATATATTCACGACCACAATCTATATGAGAATATTTCCATTTCTTCCAGAAGGAAAAAAAGAAAAGAAAGGAAATTTCTTAAAGAGGATTAAAACACAACAGCATAAATTCCTTGCCCCTCCCTTATATCCCCTTCTTATTGACATTTAGCTTTGATATATTGCCTTTATTATAATTAATGAAAGAATATTACAATATTTCTGTTAACTATGGAAACTAGTTTGTATTAATCGCATTTTTTCCATATACCATCCCATTTTTAACACAATAGTGGTGGTCATTTGTTTCCCCTCATGTAAAAACGTTCTTATATTTATGCATTTAGTCATCATTGTGGTCCATTCTAGGTTTTGCTAAGTTATACAGTCCCAGATTTTATGCTTTATCTTTCCTTCTGGTGGCATAGATGCCCCCAGCCTTCTGGATCAACCATATTCACACTCAGTTTTGTTCATTAGACTTACAATATTGTGCTACCATCACACAGTATTGTGCTATCCATTTCTGAATCTTTGCAATCAATCTTGTTAAACATTCTGTACTCCTTCAGCATCGAATGCCCAATCTCTACACTCTTTCTATATCCTGATAACCTGTGTTCACAACTTTTAACTCTCATTTTGCTCATTAGAGTTAGTTCATATTAGTGATATCATACAATATTTGTCCTTTCGTTTCTGGCTTATTTTGCTCAAAATAACATCCTCAAGGCTCATCCACATTATTGCATGTGTCATAAGTTTATTTTACTTACAACTGTCTAATATTCTATCAAAGTATATACCATAGTTTGTTTATCCATTCATCAGTTGATAGACAGTTGGGCTGTTTTCATCTATTGGCAATCATGAATAATGCTGCTATAAACGTCGGTGTGAAAATGTCTGTTCATGTCGCTGCTTTCACTTCTTCCAAGTATATAGTAATGGGATTGGTGGATCATATGGCAATTCTATAATTAGCTTCCTGAGAAACTGTCAAACTGCCTTCCACAGTGGCTATACTATTCTACATTCCCACCAACAGTGAATAAGTAGACCTATTTCTCACATCCTTTCTAGCACGTGCAGTTTCTGTTGTTGTTGTTTGATAATGGCCATTCTTGTAGATGTGAGATGATATCTCATCAATTTGCATTTCCCTAATAGCTAATGAAGTTGAGCACATTTTCATATGCTTTTGAGCCATCTGTCATTCCTCTGTGGAAAAGTGTCTATCCATATCTTTTGCCCACTTGTTAATTGGGTTGTTTGTCTTTTTTGTTGTTCAGTTGCAGGATCTCTTTAAATATTAAACCCTTATCTGATATGTGGTTTCCAGATATTATCTCCCTTTAAGTAGACTTTGATGTGTTAAAGTATTAAATTTTGAGGAGAACCCATTTATCTATTTTGTCTTTCATTACTAGTGCTTTTAAGCATAAGGTCTACGAAACCACCTCCTATCATAAGATCTTTAAGATATTTACCTACATGTTCTTCTAGAGGTTTTATGATCTTAGCTTTAATACTTAGGTCTTTAATCCATTTTGAGTTAATTTTTGTATAAGATGTGAGATAGGGCTCCTCTTTCATTCTTTTGGATATGGATATCCAATTCTCCAAGAACCATTTGCTGAAGAGTCTGCTCTGTTCTGTTGAATGGATTTGGCTCCTTAGCAAAGAGCAATTGTCCATAGATGAGAGGGTCTATTTGTGAACACTCAATTTTATTCCATTGGTCAGTATACCTATCTTTATGCCAGTACTATGCTGGGTTTTTTTTGTTGTTGTTGTTGTTATTTATTTTTTTGGTATGGTTTATGGTGGGGTCCATATCATTATTTTTCCATGTAAGTATCCCATTATTGCAGCACTGTTGACTTTTTGTTTGTTTGTTTTGTTTGTTCATGTTTTGGGAAGTGCATGAACTGGGAATCAAACCTGGATCTCCTACATGGCAGGCAAGAATTCTACCACTGAACTACCCTTGCATATGCTATAGTACCATGCTGTTTTGACCACTGTAGCTTGGTAATATGGTTTAAGATCGGGTAGTGTGTGACCTCCTACTTCGTTTTGCTTTCTCAAGATACATTTGGCTATTCAGGGCACACTGCCCTTCCAAATAAATTTGATTATTGTTTTTTTTTCTATTTCTGCAAAGTAAGTTGTTGGGATTTTAATTAGTATTGCATTGACTCTACAAATCAATTTTTGCATAGAATTAACATCTTAACTATGTTTAGTCTGCTAATCCATGAACATGGTTATCCTTTTTATTTAGGTTTTCTTTGATTTCTTTTAGCAATGTTTTATAGTTTTCTGGGTGTAGGTCTTTTACATCCTTGGTTAAATGTATTCCTAAATATTTTATTCTTTTGGTTGCTATTGTTAATGAAAGTTTTTTTCTTGATTTCCTCCTCAGACTGCTCATTACTAGTGCATTATTAGGGTATAGAAACATAATGATTTTTGTGTGTTCATCTTGTATTCTGCTACTTTTCTGAATTCATTTATTAGTTTTAGTAACTTTGCTATAGGTAGTTTGGGATTTTTTACATATAGGATCATGTTATCTGAACAGTGAAAGTTTTACTTCTTCCTTTTCAATTAGGGTGATGTTTATTTTTTTTTCTTGCCTATTTGCCCTAGCTAGAACTTCCAACACAACATTGAGTAACAGCGGTGACAGTTGGCACCCTTATCTTGTTCCAGTTCTTAGAGGAAAGCTCTCAGTCTTTCCCCATGAGTACGACGTTAGCTGTGGACTTCATATATTCGCTTTATCAAATTGAGGGTTGAGGAAGCTTCCTTCTGTTCCTATTCTATGAAGAGTTTTCATCAAAAAAAGGATGCTGAATTTTGTCAAATGCTTTTTCTGAATCCATCAAAATATCCATGGGGCTTTTCCACTTTAATTTATTGATGTGGTTTATTTTATCAATTGATTTTCTTGTGTTGAACTACCCTTGCATACCTGGAATAAATCCCACTTGGTCATGGTGTATGATTATTTTAACATACTGCTGAATTCAGTTTGCAAGTATTTCATTGAGGATTTTTGCATCTATATTTATCAAAGAGATTGGTGTGCCATTTTCTTTTCTTGTTATATCTTCATCTGGTTCAGGTATAACAGTGATGTTGGCTTCATAGAATGAATTAGGTAGCTTTCCCTCCTACAGTTTTTTTAAAGATAACAGGATTGGTACTAATTCTTGAACACTTGGTAGAATTCACATTTGAAGCCATCTGGTCCTGGACATTTCTTTTTTGGGAAAGTTTTTGATGACTTATTCAGTCTCTTTACTTGTGATTCGTTTGCTGAGGTCTTTAATTTCTCCTTGAGTCAATATTGGCTGTTCATGCTTTTTATTAGGAAATTGTCCATTTCATCTAAACAGTCCAGTTTGTTAGCATATAGTTGCTCATAGTATCCTCTACTTATCTCCTTTATTTCCACAGGTCAGTAGATATGTCCTCCCTCCCATTTCTGATTTATTTATTTGCTTCCTTTTTCTTTTTTTTTTTCTTTGTCAGTCTATCTAAGGCCCATTGATTTTATTGATTTTTCTCAAAGAACAAATTTCTGATTTTGTTGATTTCTCTGTTGTTTACATGTCCTCAATTTCATTTATTTCTGCACTAAGCTTTATTTCTTTTGTTCTTTTGCTTTGGGATTAGTTTGCTGTTACTTATCCCTCCAGGTGAGCAATTAAGTACTCAGTATATGCTTGTTCTTCTTTTTTAATACAGGCATTTAGAGCAATAAATTTCCCTCTCAGCTCTCGTCTTGCTACATTCCATAAATTTTGATATGTTAAGTTTTCATTTTCACTTGCCTTTAGATATTTATTGATTTCTCTTGTAATTTCTTCCCTGACCCACTGGTTGTTTAAGAATGTGCTGTTTACCCTCCATATATTTGTGAATTTTCTGGCCCTCTGCCTGTTATTGATTTCCAAATTCATTCCATTATGATCCCAGAAAGTGTTTTGTACATTTGCAATCTTTTTAAATTAATTGAGACTTGCTTCATGATCCAACATGTGATCTATCCTGGAGAATGATCTATGAGTACTTGAGAAAAATATATCTGCTCTTATAGGGTGCAATATTCTGTAAATGTCTGTTCAGTCTAGTTCACTTATCATATTATTCAAGATCTCTGTTTCCTTACCATCTAGGTGCTCTGTCCATTGATGTGAGTGGTATATTGAAGTCTCCAACTATTATTGCAGTGGTCTGTACTTCTCTCTTCAGTGTTTGTCTCATTAATTTGAGGCATTCTGGCTGAGTGCGCAAATATTTATGGTTGTTATTTTTCTTGATGAATTGTCCTTTTTATTAATATATAGTGTCCTTATTTCTGTCTTTAATTGTTTTACATTTAAAGTCTAATTTATCTGATATTAAAGTCTAATTTGTCTGACCTATTCTTTTCTGGTTGAAGTTTGTGTGAAATATCTTTTTCCAAACTTTCACTTTCACCCAATTTTATTCTTGAGGGTAAAGTAAGTCTCTTAAAGACAGCCTAATATATGGGGCCTGTTTTTTAGTCCATTCTATTTTAGTCCATTATGCCAGTATGTGTCTTTTGATTGTGGTGTTTAATCCATTAACATTTAATGTTATTACTTTAAAGGCAGTACTTGTTTCCACCATTTTTTTCCTTTGGATTTCATCTGTCATATATTTTTTTCTCTTTTTAGTTACCCTTACTGTTCATCTTCATTTCTACCCTCTTCTCCAAACCTCTCTCTCCTGTCTCTTCCTATCTGTCTGTAATCCTCTCTTTAGTATTTCTTGTAGTACAGTTCTCTTATTCATGACATCTCTCAGTGTCTGTTTATGTGCAAATATTTTAAACTCTTCCCTCATTTCTAAAGAACAGTTTGCCAGAAATAAAATTCTTGGTTGGCATTTTTTTATCTTTCAGTAACTTAAATATATCATGCCACTGCCTCCTCACCTCAATAATTTCTGCTAAGAAACCCGTACATATTCTTTTTGAGCTTCCCTTGTATGTAATGGATTTTTTTTTTTCTCTTGCTCCTTTCAGAATTCTCTCTTTGTCTTTGGCAATTAACAATCTGATTAGTAATCTTGGAGTAGGTCTATTTGGACCTTTTCTGTTTGGAATATGCTGTACTTATTGGACCTGTAACTTTATGTCTTCATAAGAGTTGGGAAATTTTCAGTGATTAATCCCTCAATTACTCTTTCTGTCCCTTATCCTTTCTCTTCTCTTTCTGGGACACCCAGAACACATATGTTCCTGTGCTTCATGTTGTGGTTCAATTCCCTGAGGCCCTACTCATATTTTTCCATTCTTTTTCCTATCTGTTCTTTTGTACGTAGAATTTCAGATATCCTGGGCGGCTGCTGTGGCTCAGCAGGCAGAGCTCTGACCTGCCGTGCTGGAGGTCTGGAGTTCGATCCCTGGTGCCTTCTGCCCATATGCAAATTAAAAAAAAAAAAAAAGAATTTCAGATATCCTGTCCTCTAGTTCACTAATCATTTTTTCTGCCTCTTCAGATCTTCTGTTGTAAGTCTCCATTGTGCTTTTCATCTCTTCTTTTGTGCCTTTCATTCCTATAAGTTCTGACATTTTTTGTAAGCTTTCATGTTCTTCTGTATGTCTGCTCCATATCTTCTTTATATCCTTTAACTCTTTTGCCACATTTTCCCTCAACTCATGGAATTGTTATAGAAGATTTGTTTTAACATTAACTAATTGTTTCAACTCCTGTATCTCTTCTGAAGTGGTAGTTTGTTCCTTTGACTGAGCCATATCTTCATGCTTCCCAGTATGACTCATGCTTTTTTGCTGTTGACCAGTCTGATTTTCTTGATTAGTTTATTTTGAAAGTTATTTTCTCTCTTTTGCCTAGGATTTTCTTGTTGGTTGACTGTTCTTTAACTGTTCTTTGACATTTGGTTAAACTTATTCTAGACCTCCAGCATAGCTTCTGTTTAACTGATCAGGTTTTTACAGCTCTGATTCTTGCCTGGCTTATATGGATGTTTTTGAGATTGCCCTTTTTGTGTGCAGTTGTTTTACCATCAGGAAAAAGTTCTCTCTTTGCTCTTCCTCTTCAGAGATTGTTGATCTGCTGTTTGTTTTGTTTTGTTTCATTTTTTGCCTCTATATATTTTTAATGCTCCTTTCATTACCTCTAGCAACTTTTACCTGGAAGTCTGGGTCTGGGGGGAGGTTCTCCCCAGATAAGATCTGCCCCAGTTAGATTTTCCCAAGCAAAAAGGTCCAGGACCCGTGAAGGAAGTGTAATCGGCATCAAGGTTTGCTGGAGATGAGACCCAGTTGCCAGTCTTTTCTATGAAGCCTCTTAATTCTGTGCTTTTCCTGTCCAGCCCAGCACATAGCACTTGTCACCCTCTGCTCACCACAGATATAAAGTGATCCTGTGCCTTTAATTCTCAGTAGACCATGTCCCTGCCAGGTGTGTAGTTGAAACAGAGACTGAGGCTGAAGGTGTGCTTAAACTGTTTCTGATTTTCAGTTCCTGGGGTCTTAATTCTACAAATAACAGAACCACCTGTGCTGGGCCTTGCCTCCTCTTTTATTTTTTAAGGGGAGTGGGGTGAGTGAGTTGGAGAAGCCACTCTTCAGCTCCCTGTTCTCTGCAGGCTGACTGTTTCCTGAATTGATTGCCATAGCATTCTCAAGCAGCTTCCCATCTCTCCTACCAGGAGCATGTTTGAGGCAGGCTGGGCTATGCTTTTTGTAGGATGAAATTGCTGCTAATACCCTAGCCTCCAGGGTCTTAATTCTCTGAATAAGAGTCACCACTTTAGCTAGGCCCTGCTCCTCACTTTTCTTGGGGAAGATATACCCTTCAGGAAACTGTCTCCTTCCCTGGATTAATTACCCTCTCAGTCATTCCTCACTTCCACCTTTGCCTGGGAGAGGGCTTAAAACTAATAATGCCTGCTGCTAGGAAAAAATCCTTCTCAGGGCTGGTCCCCAGTCCACTGGATTCACTGGTCAAGAGCTGGAGTTGGACAATAGGGAATGAGATCTTATTATGCTATACAGTTATTATAATACCAAATAATGTCAGAGAATTTGGGGCAGAAAATAAAAAAGTATTTGCAAAGTCCCTTGAGGGACTGGGGAAACATGAGAAAATATTAAACTTCCTCATCTGGGGAATTCCTGATATTCCCTTAAGCATTAGGGACTCCCAATTTAATAGGCCAAGCCCTTGGTCTTAGGGCTTGCCCTTATGAAACTTATTCCTGCAAAAAAGAAGCCTAACCTACATATAATTATGCCTGAGTCACCCCCAGAGAAACTCTTTTGTTGCTCAGATGTGGCCCCTCTAAGCCAACTCAGCAGGTAAACTCACTTCTCTCCCCTCTGTGTGAGGCATGACTCCCAGGGGTGTAAATATCCCTGGCAATGTGGGAAATGACTCCCAGGGATGAGCCTGGCCCTAGCATCCTTGGATTGAGAAAGCCTTCTTGACCCAAAGGGGAAAAAGAAATGAAATGAAATAAAATTTCAATGGCTAAGAGATTTCAAATAAAGTCAAGAAATCATTCTGGAGGTTATTCTTATGCATTATATGGATATTCATTTTTAATTTCTAGTGCACTAGAATAGTTAGAAGGAAGTAGCTGAAATTGTTGAACTGACTCTTAACGATAATTGTACAACTATATAGCTTTATGGTGTGACCGTGTGATTGTGGAAACCTTATGACTGATACTCTTTATCCAGTGTATGGGCAGATGAGTAATAAAATAAAGACTAAATAAATAAATAATAAGGGAGATTGTGTGTATGGGTTGTTTTGGGTGTTCTTTTTTATTTGTATTTGTTTTTTTGGTGTAATGAAAATGCTCTAAAATAGATTCTTGTGAATCTATTTTATATGATATAACATTTATATGATAATGATTATATGATAATACTTTGAGCCATTGATTGTACACTTTGGATGGATTATATGGTGCATGAATATATCTTAATAAAACTGCATTTAAAAAAAAAAGAACCAATGTTGGTACTTGGCTCTATATACCCCTTCTCTAGGGTCACAGACCTTATCCAGCATTCTGAGTTCAGCCAATCCAGAAACCTCTGTTGTTCTGTTGTTTTTTGTTTTCCATCAGCCTTGGCTCCTCACTATGGAGGGCAGGGCTGCCATAAATATCCTAGTTTCTTGTTTGCATTGTAGATTTATCTGTGCTGAGATGGTATTCAGCAGTTTGAATTTGTTAATAAAATCCACAGTTTGAGCTTGTTTGAGCTCTCCTTCCCTTGCTCCTACTAGAGAGGGCTTCTGTTTCCCACTGGGTAGGGACTCCAGGTCAGCCTTTTGTACTAGTAGGAAAGGGGCACCAGCCTCCACAGCGTGAAAGAATTTACTTACAGTTCTGTGCTGTGATCTTGGCCCTTCCACATATTCCAAGTTTGTGTATGATGTGCATGGAAGTCCCCCAAACAGTTGTTCTAGGCAAGTCCTGGCTATTTACTAGCTGCCCTAGAGGATGAGCTAAATCCCACACCTCTCTATGCCACCATCTTTCCCTGCCTCCAGTATTGATATCTTAATAATATTTCATTTTCCAATCCATGAACACAGAATATACTTCCATTTATTTAAAGCTTCTTTAATTTCTTTAGCAATGTTTTGTAGTTTTCTGTGTACAAATCCTTCATATTCCTGGTTATATTTATTCCTGAATATTTAATTCTTCAAGTCGCTATTGTTAAGTGGAATTTTTTTCTTGATTTCTTTCTTCTAATCTTACATTGCTTCTGTATAGCAACGCTACTGATTTGGGAGTGTTGATTTTGTACTCTGCCACCTTGCTGAATTCATTTATTAGCTCTAGGTGCTTTGTTGTGGGTCTTTCAGGATTTTCTATATTTAGGTTTATATCATCTGCATTAGGGAAAGTTTTGCATCTTTACTTCCTTTCCAGTTTAGATGCCGTTTATTTCTTCTTCTTGCCTAATTGCTCTGGCAAGCACTTCCAGTACAATACTGAATAATAGTGGTGACAGTGGGCTTCGTTTTCTTGTTCCTGATCTCAGAGGGATAGCATTCAGTCTTTCACCATTAAGTAGAGTGCTAGCTGTGAGCTTTTCAAATACGACTTTTTCATGTTGAAGTAATTTCCTTCTATTCCTAGTATTCTAAGTGATTTTACCAAGAAAGGATAGTGAATTTTGTCAAATATTTTTTCAGTGTCAATTGAGATGATCATGTGGTTTTTTTTTTCCTTTGCGCTGTTAATGTGATTTATTACATTAATTGATGTTCTTATATTGAACCATTCTTGCTAACTAGGGATAAATCCCCCATGATCATGGAGTATAATTATTTTAATATGCTGATGTATTCAGTTTGCTGGTATTTTGTTGAGGATTTTTGCATCTCAACAAAAGATATTGGTCTATAGTTTTCTTTTCTTGTGGTCTCTTTATCTGGCTTTGCTGAGGGAGTGATATTAGTCTTGTAGAATGAATTATGAAGTGGTACCTCCTCTTCAAGTTTTTGAAAGAGCTTGAGCAGAATTGGAGTTAAAACTTCTTCAAATTTTGATAAAATTCCCCTGTGAAGCCATCTAGTACTGAAGTTTTATTTGTTGGGAGGTTTTTGATGACTAATTCTATCTCGCTACTATTAATTGGGTTTTTTTGATCTTCTATTATTTGAATCAGTGCAGGAATTTTGTGTGTTTCCAAGAATTGGTCCATTTTATCTAGGTTATATAACTTATTGGCATATAATTGCTTGTGTTATCTGCTTACAGTACTATTTATTTCTGTGGGGTCAGTAATGATGTCCCCCTTTTCACTTCAGATTTTCATTATTTGTATCCTCTCTCTCTTTATCTTTGTTAGTCTGGTTAAGGTTTGTCAACTTTATCAATCTTTTCAAAGAACTAGCTTTCGGTTTTGTTTATTCTCTCTATTGTTTTGTTTCCTTGTTTTCTACTAAACAAATATTAAAGAAGAGATAAATTATTTCTTTCCTTCAGCTTTCTTTGGGTTTAATTTGCTCTTCTTTTACTATTCTTCCAGTTTTTAGATTAAGTCTCTGTTTTCAAGCCTTTCTTCTTTTTTAATGTAAGCATTTAGGACTGTGTAAATTTCCCTCTCAGCACAGACTTTGCATCATCCCGTTAAGTTTGGTATGTTGTAATTTCATTTTCATTCCCCTCAAGATATTTCCTAATTTCACTTCTGATTTCCTGTTTAATACATTGTTTGTTTAAGATTATATTGTTTAGTTCCACATATTTATGTATTTCCCCTTTCCCCTCTGGATTTCTAGCTTCATTCCATTGTCATTGGAGAATATACACTGTATGATTTCAATATTTTTTAATTTATTGACACATTTTTGTGACTCAACATATGGTCTATCCTGGAGAATAGTCCATGTGCACGCCAGAAAAATGTGTATTCTATTTTCATTGATTCCAGTGTTCTATATATGTGTTATGTCTATTGGATTTAGTGTATCATTCAAGTCCTGTACTTTCATATTGATCTACCTAAGGGATTATCTAACCATTATTGATAGTGGTGTGTTAAAGTCTCTTACTATTAATGTAGACTTGTCAATTTCTCTCATCAAATCTGTCAGTATTTGCTTCATATATTTTGGGGCTCTGCTGTATATATGTACATGGTTACTGCATCTTCCTGCTGAATTGTCCTCTTTCTCAGTGTATAGTGACCAGCTTTGTCCCATGTAACTGCTTTTTAACTTAAAGTCTATTTTATCCAATATTGTATGGCCTCCTCAGCTCTCTTTTGGTTACTACTTCTAGGGACTTAAGCAGATACTTGCACACCAATGTTTATAGCATCATTATGCATGGTGGCCAGAGGGGGGAAGCAGCCCACATATTCATCGATGGATGGATGAATGGGTGAACAGGATGTCCTGTATATATACAATGGATTATCATTCATCCAGAAAGGGAAATGAGGTTCTGATGCATGGTACAAATGGATGAACCTTGAAAGCATTATGTTGCGTGAAATAAGCAAGACAAAAGGAGAAATAGTGTATGATTCCACTTCTATAAAATATCTAAAATAAGCAAATTAAAGGAGGCAAAGTAGATGTGCTAAGGTTTGAAGTGGAGGGGGAATGGAAATTATTACTTAATAGTAGAGTTCATTTGGGGGTCATGAAAATTCTTGGTGATGTATGTTGGTGATCATAGCACAACATTGTGATTGTAATTAATTCAACTGAAATATACACTTAAAATGATTAAGGTGGAAAAATTTGAGTTATATATGTTATCAAAATTATGTATCTAGGTATATATAATCAACCATGAATACATGCATTTATTTCCAGAATGTTTCTGTCATTAGGGTAGCCTCTTCCTCTCAACTAGGAATATGAGTATTTTGACTTTGATATACCCCCTATAATCTGAATTATCTTTTCCAAAGACTTTTAGCTATTTAATAGAGAACATATCATAATATATCCTATTTCCATACAAAGAAGAAAGTAGTAAATATTAATTCTGATATGTCTTTAAAATAATATTATAAATTTTTATGGTTCTTTTGGTACTGAAATAGTCCAAAGATAACTCTTATCTTCCTTGGATTAAGTTTACTGGAACACTGTATCAGTAGAGCTTAATTAGAAAGAATATTTTCTCTGTAAGTATTTATAATAGAAAGAATTTAATACAGCTGATTTTTATAAGGATTAAAAAGGGCGTAGAAAGTCAAATGTATGATGGTGAAGTATCCCAGATATTGAGACCAACAGAATGCAACCACCATTTCTAGGCAGACAAAAAAGAAGCCGACATTGTTGCCAGAGGGCAGGGACCAGAATTATACCCAGCTGAAGCTGGAATCATAGCAGGACTGTCCATTGAGAGATGCAGACACATAGATTGCATGGCCCCTACCGGAGTGCTACCCAAGATGATATAGGAGGAGAAATGCCCTAGCTTCCTCCTCCTCTGCTCCCCTCCACCACAACGTGGTCTCTTTGCCACTATCTTGGAAGTTACTAGGCTACAGATATGTGCAGGGGGTTGTAGGAGCACAGAGGAGAGGTATCTCAATCCTATTTAGAGGCAACATTAATATGAAAGCAATAGAGCTTAGCTCCATCTCACACAAAGACCAAGTTTTAACTTCTTCACTAACTGACATACCCCCACAAAAAAATTAATTTGTCAATTAACATTATTCTCCTGAAATAATATTACTTGAAGAGCTCTTATATAATAGATACTTTATATATAGTCCTAGAAGGCAAGATTAAGGCCAGTGAAGGGAAGGTCATGAGCATTCTAATTTGTGTTCATCTCCAACATTAACTATTCTAACTTTAAGAACTCCTAAACTGAAGTTTTGAGATGGTAAGTGTCCTGAAGTGTTAAAACAGAAACTGGATGTTTCTTTTCAGGAATATTATAGATAACATATTGAGCAGAAGATTTGTCTTGGTAACCTCTAAAATAAATTATGTAAATATTTTAGTACCTAAGGTTATATTATCACTTAATAACAAATCCATGTGAGGTTCTATCATAAAATATATATGGAAATAAGGGAGATGATTGCCTAGTGATAATGCTACTGACTAGGTTTGGAAACCAGGGCATAAGAGTGTCTAAATATTACCCTTCTTCATGGCTGAAGGACTGTATTGATGTTTTTCCCCAAAAAGGACAATAAATATGCTGTAATCTCTTCAGTGATATAGGCACGTATAATTTGCCCTTTGATTTACAATTCTGGCTTCTACTTGCACAACATGGTATTATTTGCAGTTTCTTCAGTCAGACTCATAGCATGCTTGAAATCTTTGTGCAAGAATAACCCCACCATACCAGCCTGCTGTTCCACCAGCTGCTCAGCTCTCTGCTGCTGCTTGTCCTCAATGCCGCTACTAAGCCAAGTTGTTTCAAAGGGGCTTTTAATATGCCATAATATAGTCAATGAATTTTGGGCCCAAATTCTTGCATATGAAGTTTACTATCTAAATTGTATGAGTAGCATGGAGCAATATCATACATAACAGCTAATACAATTATGTGCCTTAGGTATAAAATATCTGTGTAACAGTGATCCAACTCTAATCCAATGATTTCCAGCTGGTGGGCAGTATATTTCTACTTGACTAAAGAATTATTATAAGCAGTCCTCAAATTCATATGCATGGCATAGTCAGAATAAGTAATATGCCATAAACATATAAACACTATTTGCATATATGCATTATTAAGAAAACAGAAATTTATTCAAACAGCTGCTGAATTTTATAGCTTTTTTATTCATTTTTTAAATCAATGGATACTTGAAGATATCTGTTGTAGGTTAGCTTTCCTGGGAAACACACTCTGAAATGTAGTTTAACCCATGCAAGATGTTTATTAAGGCATGCCATTAGAATCAATTGCTATGGAAGGGAAAAAAGAAAGCAAGAGTGGACAAAGAAAAGTTGATCTCTGGTACTGGACAAATGCAGTCCCAGCCAACCATAGGGTGTTCCATGGGGAACTTGAGCTAGAAGGGCCTTTCATATTATTCTCAAGTAAGACCAAGATCAGTCTTTGATTACAGGGACGGTCATTATCTTGGGCAAGAAGGCAATCCCTTAAGTTGTTGGCCACCAAAGGCTAACCAACAGCATTCCCAGTAGCTAGAGTAGCAAGACTTCATTGAAGGGGATTTGGGCAGTACATCACAGACCCCTTCCTGGGCCACTTGGAGGCACAATTTATACACTTTCTACAAATGGCTCCTCCAAGAGTCCAGTAGACCTCTTTTCTTGAAACTTAGAAGAAAAATGTCAGTGGAACAACTTCAACCTCCACTACTATAGCTGGTCTCAGGATCAAAACTGATATTCATCATCATCCCCTCCATCCCCACCCCCAAAATGACATCATTTGTGTACCATTGACAGAGGCTGGCTGACATCAACTGGCCAGGTCTTTTTGTCTACTAGGTGCCTCTTCCCTGGTGGGTGCTTTCTGGTTAAAATTAGCATATGATACAAATCTTCATGTTTTGTATACATACCCTTATGCCCAGCCACATGCCTGTACCCCAGACCTGTGTTCTCAAACTTCCATTCTTTCTCCTTCCTGGACCCCAGCCAGTCAGCCAAGCCACACACTACTACCCATGAGTACAAATATATTTTACTTTTAACATTCATCTCTTTCCACACAAAGTCTAATAAACAAATGCAATACTCTTGCCACTACCTTTCAAGATCTTCCTCAGCAGAGCTGTAGTGCATTTCAACATTTTCAACTTGTACCCCTTGAACCAACCAGTGCTGCTTTGAAAATATTATGTACCCCAGAAAAGCCATGTTTTAATCATGATTCAATGTTGCAGGGGCAGCCATTTCTTTCAATCCTGATTTGATACTGTAGGTTGGAACTTTAGATTAGATTACCTCCATGGAGTTGTGATGAGCCCAATTGTGGGTGTGACTTTTTGATTAGATGGAGATGTGACTCCACCCACATTCCAGGTGGGTCTGGATTCGTTTACTAGAGCCTTTGAAAGGGCAAACATTTTTGAGAAACCTCAGAAACAACAGAAACCTCAGCGCCAACAGAGCAGATGTAGAAGCTTGGAGAACAGTTGCTTCAAAGAACAGAGACACGGCTGTTTGGAAATGCTTGGAGCCCAGCAGATGTTGCCATGTTAACATCCCATGAGATATTAAGCAAACCAGAATCTGGAGACAGCCAACAGAAGCTAACAGATGAAAGCCAGCCCCAGAGAAGCAAAGTGAGGAACCCCCACAGGAACAGAGGCTGAAAGCAATGAAGTTCAGGAGCAAGAGAACAGCATGCCTTCCCAGCTGCAGAGGTGTTACAGATGCATCGGCCTTTCTTGAATTAAAATATCTTTCTCTGGTTACCTTAATTTGGACATTTTTATAGGCTTAGAACTGTAAACTTGTAATTTATTAAATTCCCTTTTTAGAGCTCGTCCTATTTCTGGTATATTGCATCCTGGCAGCTTATAAACTAATACACAACCCATCTGTGAACCAGATTCAGGCTTAGTTCACAGCTCCTGCATATGTCTGTAAGTATAAGATGAAAGAGAGGTGTTGGTTCAACAGTGGCAGATGACATGGGTGTCTGGGATATATGCTCATGTAGCTTGCTTGTGCTTTCTGTCCACTTCCGCTAGCAATGGATTGTTACTGGGCCTGACCAAATTAGTGTCTTGGTGGATCTGACAGAACCTAACTCACAATGAGTAGCTTTAGTCTCAGATTACCACAGATCGGATGGCTTAAAACAACATACGTTATTCTCTTATAATTCCAGTGGCAGGAAGTCTTAAATCAGTATCACTGGTCCAAGATCAAGGTTTCAGCAGGGCCTGAAGGGACTCTATAGGAGAATCTATTCCTTACCTTTTCTAGCTTCTGGTGACTCCACCATGCCTTGACTTGTTGCTATAGTACTCTAGTATCTGCTTCTGTGGTCACATCACCTTCTCCTCTTCTGTCTTTGTCAAAATATTCCTCTAACTCCCTCTTATAAGGATGCATATGATTTTATTTAGTGCCCACTGAGTTAATCCAGGATAATGAAGGATAATCTCTCCAACTCAAGATTTAATTGAATCACACTTACAAGGACTTTGTCATATAAGATAACATTCACAGATTCCAGAGATTAGGATGTGGATATCTTTTAAGGACCATTTTTCAGCCTATCTCACTACCTATGGAGAGGTACTCCATCTCGACCAGCACCCAATTGCTGGCTTGGAGCTGATGATGACATGGTTTTGTTCTAGAAACCTAGACAACTACCTTGTGATCCCCTATTGGAAAATAATTTTCCTACTACTGATATGTCTGTTTCCACATGGGCCATCATATGGCCCAACTGGCAGGGCAGCTGTACTACAGCCTAGACCTTCTACAGATCCCTTTCCTTCTTAATCTCCTCTCAAACCTGGTGGTATTTAGTATCATCCAAATTATGGGTTGGAGCATTATTCCCAGTATGGGATATGCTGCCTCCAAAGCCCAAAGCATATTGCATGATGTTGTGTATCTTTGTATTGCTGGACGATGGGATATGTAATCATTTATCCTTTATTTTGGATGAAATATCCCAGACCACTGAACCCCTAAAATAATTACTAATATGGCAGGCTTATATATCTTATAGGATTTTCACCTACCTTATAACCAAGCTCTCCAACACAATAATCACCTTTTCTTATCTTGCCTAATCAGCATTCTGTCATAGATATAATAGATCAATATCATGACAGGTAGACAGTGCATATAGAGCAATCTTTTTGGACTATAAGAGAGGGTTAGATTTTAACGTAGTCATTCAGTAAACTAGAAATATATACTGTTTTCCTTTTTCTATAAATGCAAACAGTTTCTGATCCTCTTTTTTTGGATAGGAATGAGAAGGACCCATTCACCAAATCACTGGCTGTATACCTTGAACCTGAAAACATGTATCTGATGTAGCAAAGTTGCATGTAAGGCATAGCAGGTGTAAGTGGGGATTCTAAATGGTGGTAGCCATTTTCTAGACTCTGTCTACTTTGCATAGGCCAAACTGGTAAATTAATTTAAGGTATGATGGAAACCACTACTCCTACATGTTGGATGTTTAGAAGTGGCAGTAGTTCTTGCCATCCCTCTGGATTACCAAATTGGATTTGATTTTTCTACTTCCTGGAGTGTAGTAGGGACTAGTTTCAAAGGCTGCAACTTGACCTTTCCAGCTCTGGTATATCTTAACTCACAGATAAAGAACCAAATATAGGTATTTTCCCAACTATAAATGATTTATTTTCTGATTAGACATTCCAGACCAGGAAAATGTAGACCCACTAAGCCTGGACCTTAACTAGGATTTTGTTCATTACATGTCCTTCCATGATGCGCCAACTATAACAGTGGGTCCCTGATGAAGATTTAGTCTCAGACATTAATGACTATTCAGTTTCTGTGTCTGGTTGCCCTTGAAATGTATTCTGCTTCCCCTAGGGTACAATTTTAACCAGGTAAATGTCCATAGGTCCTTTTGTGGATGGATGGGAACCTTACCAAGGATGTTTGCTATAATGTTATAAATTTTTTTGGAGAAAGCAGGCTCTTCTTAACTCATTGAGCTCCCTTAAAAACTGGCTCATGTATAGAAATTGGGAAAGAGATTATGGTTTTGTTTGGGGGCAACTGCTCTCAAACTCTTGATCATCCATTCTTGGTTTCTTTTAATGGTACAAACTGAGTTTTACCTTGCTTCCTGCTCACCTATTTCATCCTGAGGGTCACAGTGTTCTGTTGTTTGTAGACCTCTGGGATGCCCCTTCTTCTTTGCCATTCAGTATGAAAATTCCATCCACCTGACTTCTGAGAGTTAATCCTACCAATTGGCTTCTATTGTTCCAGAGTCCTGTCATCCCTATTGCTATTAGTAAGTCTAGTTCTGCCATAACCTCTCATTATTAACTATATCCTACACAGAATGGCTGCCACCAACTTAACTTAGTAATACTAGTGCCCATCTCAAGAGCACAATGATGATAGCCTTAATAAATGATATGCCATCAGGTCTTCCCATGGCACATAATTATCTGGTGCATTTTCTGACCTTATATAGTATATCCACTCTAGCATTCCCATTTCTCTGAATTGTTAAAACATATTTTATGCCCTCTGCCAAAACAGTATTATATTTGGCCTTTCAACTTCACTCAACATGGGCCATTGCTTATTTCATGCTTTTAGGAGCCATTTTATAGTGAATTTTCACCATCTCTTTGGTGTCCTTGCTAAAGAAGTATTCTGAGGAAGTGAGCTCAACTTAAAAAACTCTCTCTTTCCAACCTTAAATCACTTGCCCTCTTTATTAAGTACTGTCGGAGTTCAGTCCCATGCATACTTTCCTGGCTTTTGATGATACATGATGACAAGGTCTTGCAGCTCCTTTGGGATAGAGATACTTTTCTGTTTTATTAGGCTCAGCATATTCCCAGCTGGGTTATTCTGTGGCTTAACCTAAAATAGAGGCCCAGTGGTGGGGAGCTGGTGGTGGGTGGTGGGCAGGGAATGGATCCTGAGGAGAATACACTTTGTTTTGTGTGGATGAGCCTCTGCATTGTCTCAAAAAATAGGCAGTCCTTGGGGGTAGTGGTGAGAAAGGGGGAAAATTCAACTTCCCCAAGTGGAGAATTATTGATATTCTCACAAGCAGTGGGGACAACCAAAGCAATAGGTTGAGCCCCCAATCTTGGAGTTTGTTCATAAAAAACTTAACCCTGCAAAGGATAGTCTAAGCCTACTTAAAATTAGGCCTGAGAGTCACCCCCAAGAGAACCTCTTTTGTTGCTCAGATGTGACCTCTCTCTCTTAGCCAACATGACAAGCAAACTCACAGCCCTCCCCCCCTCTATGTGGGGCACGACTCCCAGGGGTGTGGCCCTTCCTGGCAACGTGGGACAGAAATCCTAGAATGAGCTGGGACTCAGCACCAAGGGATTGAGAAAATCTTCTTGAATGAAAGGGGGAAGAAAGAAATGAGACAAAATAGAGTGTCAATGGCTGAGAGATTCCAAACACAGTAGAGAGGTTATCCTGGAGGTTATTCTTACTCATTAAATAGATATCACCTTTTTAGTTAAGGTGTAACAGAGAGGCTGGAGAGAACTGCCTGAAAATATGGAGCTGTGTTCCAGTAGCCATGTTTCTTGAAAATGATTGTATAATGATATGGCTTTCACAATGTGACTGTGTGATTGTGAAAACCTTGTGTCTGATGCTCCTTTTATCTACCTAATGGACAGATGAGTAAAACATATGGATGAAAAATAAATGAATAATAAGGGTAAAAAATAGGGAATGCTAGTTTCAATAGGAAGCGATGGACCATTTCAGCAGGATCATTCTATCATACTTACAATTACTATTTTCTCCATATTTCTCAAGCTCTTAAGACATCACACCAGCTAATTCATTCCCTTCTACCAGTATACCATACCAACTCACTACTGGTAAAAATTTTAACAGGCCACCATCACTGTGCTTCAGATAGACCAGTTACAGGGTCCTATTTATAGATGGCCAGCGAGTGATATAACTCCAAACACCATCTTAGCACCACCTTTCTCAGACCATTCCTGGTATCAAGTATCACAGATCAGTTTGGGCTTGGAAAGAAAATTTTGAGATGGAGTTTAGCTGGTAGGATTTTTATTAAAGGGTGCTCTTGAATCAACAAGTGTGGAAGGAAGAGAAAGAAAGCAGGGATGAAAGTGGGAGAAGTCAAGTTATAATGCACGTCCATTATCAGCCTCAGCCAACTCCTGGTGATGCTCTGAAGCTAAAACGGCCCTTCAGCATAATCCCAAGTGTCCCAGGTACCATGCCTTTTATTCCTGGATTTGCCAGTCATTGAGTATGAGTGCCCTGGGATGTTTGTGGCCTTGGGGAGGTAAGTCTTTGCAGCTGAGGCAATCCCTGAAGTCTCTGACAGAAGGCGGCTGTCTGCTGCCATCACTCCCACAGCTAGGGCAAGACCTTCCCGAAGGGGGAGCTGGGCAGCATGTGGCAGTGTCCACAACAATGTCTAAAGGTAATATTTTTGTAATTGTAAAATATTTAGAACCCAACCTATACCACCATTGATTTCCTTAGATCATGACCATGCCATTATTTCAAATTTTATCAAACATGTAAGATTTAATCCAAGAAAAATAAAAAGTGCTACTGAAAAAGCATCCAACAAGCTCTTCCTAATGTTTGTATCTCTTGTTAAATCTTAAAATCCCCTATTTTGTTTTGAATGCATTTTCAAAACCTTGACGGATGTAAATAGAAAATTTTCATAGCAAAACTGGATGAAGAGAGTACTAGGCATCTAGGAAAAATAAAAAGTGTATTCACTCAGTCTTTCATTTTTTTTCAACAAATATTTATTGACCACCTATTATGTGGTGATCCTTTTTTTGTTGTTAGGGACTACCATAGTGGACAAAATGGAAAAGATGATCTCTATGTCCAAGAATATGAGGGAGGCAGGCAATGAAGGATAAACATAATAAATAAGTAAATGATATAATATGGAGGTGATAAGTGTTATAGGGAAAATGAGCAACGTAAGGGCGGGTGAAGAATGTGATGGTGATTTTAAATTAATGGGATATTTATGGTGAGCATCTTTGAGAAGTTTAAGTTTGAAGAGAGACTTGACTGAGAAAAGAACGATGGGTATATAGGGTGTCAGCATTTGTCCCCAAGCCCCAATTCCCATAAGGTGACAGGAAGTGGACCAGGGGATGCCTATACATGATGGGTTGCATTAGAGCAGGGAAACCCCCAAGCTTAGCATTCCTGAATTTTTTCTAATGAACAATAAGCATAGAAGACTTCTGTTCCAGGGAGAGACTATATTTTCTAAGGTTGTTTGCGATATGAACACCCTTAAAGGAAAGTCCAGGACAAATGGAACCTGTGCCTCTTCTTGCAAAACTTACAGAAACACTAGAGACCAACTTAAAAAAAAATGTATCCAAATAGAATGGAACCTTTACAAGAAAGATAAATTTTTTGAAGTAATGGAATTTAAAACCTAGTTGGAATGAGTTCCACAAAGAATGGGAGGAGAGGATAGACAGCTCTTTTGAGGAGTTTGCTGTGAAGGGCAGGTGGAGTAGTAGCTGGAGAAAAAATGGACTTGAGAGAAGTTTTTTGGTTTTGTATTTTTAAGATGAAAGAGCCAAGTATGTGTTTGTATGCTGATGGGAATGATCTATTAAAGAATTGAAAATTGATCATTTAGGGGAGGAGATTCAGAATTGATAGAGTGGTGTCCTTGAGTAGAAAAAAAGGAACGAGATTTATTTGAAAGTTTAATTTCAACCTAATATTAAGGCTTCCAGAAGGAATATTTGTATCTATTTAAGAGTAAAATAGATGTGGTGGAAAGTTTATGAAAGCACTCTTTACATTGTTTCAATTTTCTTGGTGAAATAAGAAGCAAGAGCAAAAGTTGAAAGTGAAAATAAGAGAAAAGCTGTTGGAAGTTTGGGTAGAGAGGAATAGGTATAAAATAGTCCTCTTAGCAGAGTGGGAGAGCGCATGGACGAGAAAAATATAGTAGGCTGTCAGAGACTACACTTAAGGTTCCTGACCATGAATTTGAAGTTTGATCACTCAGCATGGTTTTGTCTTTCTCCAACCTTGACTTGTTGCACCAATGCAGGTGTGAATTAGATAGAGCCTTGGAAATAACCACGGTTATAGATTTCTCAGCTTCTTGAATCTGCTTTGTCAAGGTTGGAGAAAATAAAAAAGATGCAGATTCTGGTTTGTTCTCATGTAGTCCAGTTTTTTTGCTCTGTTTTTTTCTGCTTCACATCAAACTTTTCTTCCCAACTGCTGAACCCTGCTGACATACAATAACTTTCGGCTGCCATCAGAAACAGACTTGAGCCTTCATAGACTCTTTAATCAGCTCCCACAATTGTGTAAGATCTAACCCATATAATAAAACCTTTTATTCCATATCATTCCTAGTGATTTTGCTCCCTTAATGAAACCCCAACTGATACTGATACAGGTAGCTTTTTATTTTTTCCCACAGACTTTGTAAAACATGGCCTGTAAGTCAAGTAGTTGTTTACCTTGTTCCCCTACTGCTACTTCTAGATTATTCTCCCTTCCCTTCCCTAACCTCTGTCCTCCCCAATCTCAATTTTTAATCTCATGTCATCAGACTATATCATCTACTAGGGTTCACTATTATCATCGTACTGCTTTTCATTCATATTTCACTGTCATTCTCTCCAATGCCTCTTGCATGCTCTGTTGTGCGTTCCCTCTTTCTCTCCCTCTCTTTCCAAAATATCCTCCCCTTGCTCCTTAACCTTTTAAAATTATCTCATCAACCATTATACACCGTCTATTCCCTTAACTCTCTCTCATCACCTACAACCTTAACAAAGCAGGTGACCTGCAGAGGAAGTTTAAGCCTTTCTTCACCAAGTTGGCAAGTACCCAATGCCTGGCACAGGACTTAGGGAAACTGAGATTGGGAGGGAGTTTGAGTTGCTGAGGGCCCAGCAATTAGCCCAAATGAACTGCATGAGCCAGCAGACCAGTGAAACAATGTGGGAACTGCCACAGCACCCCGCACAATTCACTGACCTTCAAAATAGAACGACTTCTGCTTCACTTCATATATTTTGCAAATTTCTCTTGTAGCCAACTCTAACACAGAATCATATGAGGAAGAGAATTCTGAGACACATATGTTCCAGTTAAGCTGAATTGACCCAGTAGAAAGGCAAAGCATGGCCACTGGAGAGTGCTGCTTCTCAAGAAAAAGCCAGGCATCCTTTAGAGTAAAAGGATGAAAAAACATTCAAGAGACAAACCATGGATTCAGTGAGAATAGCCAGAGGGAATAGGGAAGGAAAGACATTGGACCCTAGGGCAACATAGGGAATAACCAGAGATTAGAGTATAGGTGTGACTGGTTGACCAGTGAGATTTGGGTTTATTGAAGCCACATAAACAAGGATAAAGTGTATGATAAGATTATTCCTGTTGGACTACAAAAGGACTTTAGTGGAAAGGGTCTCAGGGTTGAAAATCCTTATTTTCATTAGGATGTCCAGGGGCTGCCTTCCAATACAAAGAGACCTTGGAGGGATGGTTTACAACAAACTCTTAAAGATCCTTCTAGATGGAAGTGAGCAGACCAGGGCACATCAGAGCCTACCTTACTCAATATCTAATGTGAATTCTCAACTTAATTTCTCATCAAAGATCCTGGATCCTATAAGTTATTTTTCCACAATGGTCTTCGCATTTTTAAAGTTTTATTGTTGTTTTTAGTCAATGAACGTTCTGCCGATCAGAATTTTAGACCATTATGAGCTAGCCACTTATCATAAAGGAAAATCAATACTTTAATTGTTCTGAGAAAGGCAATATATGATATTTGTTCAGTTTCCAAAAACATTGGAAACAGTGAGATTCTAGTTGACCTTGGTAAATTGATCTTTTCTTTTTTTATTCCCTTTCTTAAAAGAAAGAAAAGAAATTTATGTTAAAGATTTTTTTTTTTTATTTATGAATTGAAAAAGAAAAAGAGAAAGGTAGGGAATCATCAGTACAAAAATTGTTTTTAAAAACTTTTGAAACTTGAGAAGTTCCTCAATTTTTTTCCTTTCTTCATGTACATGAAGGCTTCAACAATTGCCAAAATGGAAGAATCCCAATTGCCTGGTTACCATTTTTCAAAAGCAACAAAATGAAATAACTTTAACCTTTAAAAAATATGAAATTTAAGTCTTCCAAAACAGCCAACATTCTAAATAACTGTTTTCCTACCTTTCTCACTACCTTCCTTGATCCACCTAAGTCTAAGAATGAGAATGTTTGGGGAATCTAAAATACTGCTCCCTATTTATCTACCTTCCTCATCTTTGGCATACCTTCACCCCTTTAACCTGAACTTCAGCCACAAGATATTACAACGCAATTTTTACAGCTTTTCTGTTATGTTGAGGATTTCGCTTTATTACATTATCATCGCTTAAGTTTTACTGCCACACATTCTTCCAATATAGTTACATCCCAAATTCTGCTTAAAATAGTAATTAGAGTTTAGAAAATTTTGGCAATGTAAACATTGTTCATAGCTAAGCCAAACAGTAGACTATGCATGTTTCCTTGTACAATTTTTTGTTGTTGGAGTCTATAATTCCTTATTTCTGTACTTGTATATTTACATATTTAATTTTTTTCAAATGCTCTAATTTTTCAAAAACCTGGGAATAATTGCTTTCAAAACTCAAGTACATCAGATAATCTATTAGTTCTATTCACCCTTCTTAGCCCAGAGACCTCTTTCTAGAATTTTATTTTACTCTAATAAAATTAGAGTAAATTTTCTAGAATTTTATCCTCCTGCTACCATCAGGACTGATTACGAACTTTCCTTGATTAGAAATCCTCTATTGAATTACCATTTCCTGGATGCTATGTTTTTATGCATCTTTATCTTATATTTTGCAGATGAATATCTTCCAATTACTTCCAAAAAAAGGGTGTAAAGGAGATCTAAGTCTTAGTCCTTGCATGTATGAAGATGTCTTTATTCTATTTTTCATTTGGTCAGTAACTTGGCTGGATTTAGAAACTTTAGAATTTTAATGGTGTTTCTTCATTGCCTCTAGTGTTTTTAAAGAAATCTGGCAGTACTCTGAGACTGATCCTTTGCATGAAACTTATTTTTCTTTCTGGAAACTTCTAGGGTCTTTCTTTTATGCCCTGTGTTCCGAAATTTCACAGTGATGCGCCTTAAGGTGGGTCTTTTAAATTTACTGTCCTGAGAAAGAGTGAATTTTGAATGTTGGGACCCATAGGCTTCATGGATGTGACTGGATACATACAATTTGCCTTTTTTTTTTTTAGTGATTCTGTGAAAAACTTAATAAGAATTACTGCCAAGTACATGATCTTATCACTGGAAAATTCTACTAGTTAGAGCAATAAGGGCAGAAAAAAGGAAAAAAATATTTTGCACAATTGGATATCCAGGCATAGGATGGTCTCTTATTTTTGTTTGGCACATTTGCAGTCATGAAACATCACATAATTTCCATTTTCTCTTCTAAGATTGTAAACAAATCTTAAAGATTCTAGACTATTTTTCTTAAACTCTCCCTTATTCTTTAAGGACCTTAGTTTTTCATCAGCATAAATGCATTTTTCTGCAGTAAAATTCTGTTGGATAAATGAAACACAGACAAAATATCTTTGGCTCTGTTAATCCACTTGAGGTAGGCTGAATACTATACCTGCAAAAATATCCATGCCTTAATCCCTGGAGCCTGGGAGTGTTACCTTACATGGCAAAAGGATTTTTGCAGATATGATTAAATTAAAGATCTAGAAATTAAGAGATTATCCTGGACTACCAGGTTGGACCCAATATAATCACAAGTGTTCTTATAAGAGAGAGGCAGGACAGTGAGTGTGAGAGGAGATGTGATGATGATGGAAGCAGAGGCCAGAGAGAGAGATGTGAAGATGATAAACTGCTGGCTTTGAAGATGAAGAGACCATTAGCCAAGGTGGTCTCTTGACATCCTCAAGAAGCTGGAAAAGATGAGGAAGCAGATTTTCCCTTGGCCCTCCGGAAGGAACACAGCCCAAAGCCTATTGCATTTTAGCCCAGTAAGACTTCGGACACCCAATACTACAAAATAATAAATTGTGCTGTGTTAAGCCACTAAAATTGTAGTAATTTGTTACAACAGCAACAGGAAACAAATACACCATTTATTAGCATCTAGCTTTTGATCAACATTCATCTGATATTAACATATAAATTATCACGTGATATGTACTGGTCAATGTAACAATCTCTTTTGGCGATATACACTGAACTTATATATCCAAAATCCTCTCATTCCTGGTCTGCAGGACCCAAGAGATATAGGCATAAAAAAGAATTTCTACAGAAAAGAACACATACAGTTTATTTGTCCCCTTCCCTGCTCACTTGAGATTGGAGTCTGGTCAGGCATATCATATTTCCAAGCAAAGGAAAACTTGTAGTCAAAAAAATAATGCTGTCAGGGTCAGACAGCCTGTATTCAAATGCTAGCTCTGCCACTTGTCTGTCAGTTCTGTAATTTAAGTTTCCTCAATTGCAAACTAAAGTTAGAGTACCTACCACATAAAAGTTTTTTTGAGTAAATAAATTAATCCGTGGTAGCTACTTATCATGGTGCCTGGAACAAAGTGGCTGTAAACATTCAACAAAGAAAAGTTATCATTAGTAGTAATTATCTTTTTATTATTAACATCAGTTTTATAAAAATTATTCAGAAAGAAATACATTCCCTTCCCTGCCTTATGGGTTGCTGCCCTTCTTTTAGAACTATATCCCTGGTTGCCAACCAAAATTCTCCTTTTAAAAGCATCATTCAAGTTATGCTTTAAAAACGGGTTTCTTTCTGTTTTCTTGCAATTCATGTGCTTTTTATTTCAGAACTGTTAGAGACTTCCTATACAGTGTTATTCTAACATACTTTAAATATTAAACAAAATAATAGAAATCATATTGCCAAGTGGAATATGTTGGGAAACATTGCTTCTGACATTATCAAAATATGACAGATTGTCTTCCAGTCCCCAAGCCTACAAAATATCCACCAGTTGAAACAAATCATCTGTTATCAAAGCAGAGCTGGCTTTTACTTCATGGCTGTTTCCACATATGAATCAAGGCCTCTGACACAGCTACTTTTTGGTGACAAAATATTTTAGGAACATCTCTTCCAAAAAGGACTAAGTTAAATTGCACTATCAATTCGGGGGAAAAAAAAAAAAAAAAGCTTTTCTGATAGCCAGGATTTTAATCTACTATGTGCCATTTTTCTCCTAACATATTTTTAGGTTTGTACATAATGTACCGTGTCTATTCCTATTTCAGACCATTTGAGTGTTAATTGCTGTTGCATAATCTTCGAGGCATTATTATTCCTGTTGTTAAAATCTCCAGCCGTGCACAATGGTACATTTTCTGATTGTATGTTTGATTGCTGCACTAGTTCTAAGTCTCTTCCAATTCCATGTCTTCCGTTACCACAGAATTTCCCAAACTTGCCTTCCATAAGAATCATAGGATAAAAATATAAATACCCAGGTGCCTCCCATGGAAAATCTGATTTAGTAGTTCTGAAGTTGGAGCAGAGAACCTATATATTTAATTGATTAATCACAGAATCAGGCAAATTGGGAACACTCCTTTTGTATTTGTGAAGTTGCACTCTGGTGTTTTTGTTATTTTTGATTGTTTGAGGGTTTTCACTTTTTTCCCTTTAAACCTTAAAGAGAAGTTTCTTTACTGCAGTAAAGAAGACTGCAGTAAACACAGAAGAGGATTTGATAGGCTTCGGTGGAAAACTGAGTGATGTACCCTAACAAAGATACGTTCTCAAATATAATCCCCTTTTCTGTGGCTGGGAACTCATTTGTATATAGCACCTTTTGCAGATGTTATTTTAGCCAAGATGTAGCCCAAGTGAGTGAATCAGGGTGGGCCTTAATCCATATTACTGGAGTCCTTTATAAACAGAAGAAATTCAGGCAGAGCAGACCAGAAGCCTCAGGGCAGTAGAAAACCAGAAGAGTAAACACGAGGTGTTCTAGTTTGCTACCTGCCAGAATGCGATATATCAGAAACAGAATGGCTGTTAAGAAAGGGGAATTTAATAAGTTGCTAGTTTACAGTTCTAAGGCCGAGAAAATGTCCCAATTAAAACAAGTCTACAGAGATGTCCAATCTAAGTCATCCAGGGAAAGAGACCCTAGTTCAAGAAGACCAAGGAAGTTCAGGGTTTCTCTCTCAAGTGAGAAGGCACTTGGCGAACATGGCATCATCTGCTAGTTTCTTCTCCTGGCTTCCTGTTTCATGAAGCTCCCCGGGAGGCATTTTCCTCCTTCATTCCCAAAGGTTGCTGGCTGGCGGACTCTGCTTCTTGTGGCTATGTCATTCTGCTCTGCTCTCTCTGAATCTCCTATTCTCCAAAATGTTTCCTCTTTCACAGGATTTTAGAAACTAATCAAGACCCACCCAAATGGTGGATACATGTTGTCACCTAATCCAGCTTAACAACCACTCTTGATTAAATCACATCTCCAGGGAGATGATCTGATTACAGTTTCAAACATACAGTATTGAATAGGGATTGTTCTGCTTTTATGAAATGGGATTTAGATTAAAACATGGCTTTTCTAGGGGACATACATCCTTTCAAACCAGCACACGAGGGGAGAGAGATTACCATGCAACCAGAAGCAGAGGGACAAGTCAGGGACCCCAAGGATTGTGGCAAACCAGTGCCAGAAAAGCATGGCTCTGCCGATGCCTTGACTTTGGACTTTTAGCCTCTGAAACCATCAGCCAATAAATCATTGATGTTTAAGCCAACTCATTGTGTGGTATTTGTCATAGAAGCCCTGGCAAATTAAATCAGTTTTCCCGGTTGGGTGAGAAAATTCCTTTACTGTACTTGAATGCAGGGTATCTGTGACATTTCAGGGACCATACTCTTGCCCAATCTGTTTACACAAATGTACAATAGGATGTAGTAAAGAAAACGAAAGCCAATTTTTAAAAAATCTGTTTTCCTGACTCTTAATCCCAGACTACAGAAACCTGATGTGTTGGTGATTGGCCTCTAGATGAGAGGTGCTACCTGAAAAATTGTGAAACAGCCTTGAATTGAGACTCTTATGGGAGGATAAGAAAGAAAATAACTTCCACCTCCTAACTGGAAGACACAGTGTATCTAAACTATAGGGGAACTATAGGCATACTTTCAATGTCAGCAGAGAGAAGGATATTTTCACTTTGGTCTGCCTTTTGAAAATATGATTTCTCCTACTGCATATTTAATTGCATGTTGCTTAATTTAATACCTCAGAGTCATTTTTAATTGGGTGGAGGAGTTATTGGTTGATTTTTCTGTTATTTTCCACATATATGCAACTTTAGTCCCTCTCTAGTTTAGGCCTTATAAAAATTCTCTTGATATAGAACTGTACAGTTGAAAGTGAAATATTTATTAAAAATCAGGCAGATGGTCGGGAAAGCATCTATGCTTCCATGAGTGTTTCAAATCCTAGCTACTTTTATATAGATAAAGAAAATCAGGAGTCTATACCCTTTCCTGATTTTCTTCAATCTTTTCAAATGTTAAATAAGGCTCTTTTAAAGTCAAAGGAATCTATAAGGCTGGTTTTTGCATGACATTAGCACAAGACAAAAAGAAAAGGTTTGTATGATTTCTATAACCTCACATATACTAATTCAAGAAAAAGTTCATGAGCACTAAGCACTGAAATCTTGATGGGTGCTGGAGAATCAAAGACTACAACAGCTTTTGTGCTCTTGAATTAACATCTATTGGGGCAGAGAGGAAAAAAGAGAAAGAGAACGCGGGTAGGGAGGTAAGGACCGCATTATGATAAATAAGAAACAAGCAAAGAGAACAAAAGAAGCACTTGGATAGCCAGGAAGTGAGGCCAAAAAGGAAAGGAGTGGAAGAGGGTATTCTTGAGCCAGGGTATTGAAAAATGAGGTAAATTTTTCTCTGGACATACTAAGGGTAATAAAAAAATTATTTCTTAACAGGACAAATTTGAGGATGTTCAATAAATTGAGCTCAAGGACCCTTGGATAACAAGAGGGAAGGACGAGTGACAAGAGTTCAGTGAGGGAGGGAGGGCATAGGACCTAAAAATGGAAGATGGGATTAGTTAAAGCTAGAGATGTGATGCCTCATCCTCAGAAAGTTGACAAAATGGTTAAAATGGGATTGAGTTTGTAGATAAATGTCTAGGTCCAAAGGCAAAAAATTGAGGCATCTTTGGTATCTGAGACTTCCTTTGTAATTAAAATAGGAAAAGAAAATAGATGCTAGTAAAGACAAAAGCCAAAGTTTATTGATTTTACTATGCTATTCACTGTAAGAGTTTTAAACACATTATCTTAATATGTTTTATGCCCCAATGGGGTTGCACTGCTGTTATCTCCATTTTGTCAAAAGGGTATTTGAAGATGAAGAGGTTATGTATCTTTCTTCAGCTGCAGAAATCTTGACTGGTGAAGTTAAAATTCAAGATAAAGTCGACAGCTCAGAATGAGAGGGACAGTTAGGAAGAGCGTTGAAGGATGCAGGTAAATTGTCCTGGGTGATCAGAGAGGAAGCTGATGAGGAAAAGAAAAAGGTCAACTGAGGAAAACTGAGGCCCCAAGTAAGGATGGAAGCTCTACGCCCCACTGAAAATCAAGGTTCTCATCAGATGACAGAGAAAAGACAAATGGATGTTGAAGAACAGTACATGACAGTGTTTCTTCTTTTTAATATCCTTACTTGGCAGTAAATAAAGAGCAACACCATATATCAGCTTCCTTTTTATTTTAATCTACCTGGTCTGTGAAATTCAAAATTATGATATTAAAAGTACAAAAACAGTAGACTAAGTATTAGCAGGACTGACCTGGAGTCCTAAATTTGACGTCATAGTTTTTAATATTTCCGGGCCTTCTCTCATTTATAAAATGCAGATGATTTTGAAGCTTACATTCTACCTTTATAAATTAAAATACATGAGGAGATGAAATTCCCATGTATTAGCCGATGAAAAATAGGTCTAACCCTAAATAGAAGATTCTAGAAAAAAAAATCGACAGCTTAAAAATGTTAATGGTGATAAAATTAATCCTTTTTTATATGAGTTTTGGATTAACAAGGTTTGTTAGATCTTCTGTTTTAATGTCTAATTGCTACTTTAATTCAGCAGATTTAAGCTAAACCTTGTGAGAAAGAAAAGTGCGAAGTTTAAATTATCAAGGAAGGGGAAATGGCATCCCAATTAGTGAAGTGTCAACAGAGTCAAAGCATCTTTAGGGAACTTGTAAGGTAAATTTCAACATGTCTAAAATTTTCTGTAAGAACATTAAAATTCAGATGTCCATTTGCTTTACCCAGGAAAATCAACACATTCTGTTTATAAACAAAAATAAATTTTTAATCAGGTTGCTTTTCAACCTACAGTTTCAAAATTTGAAAACAAGCTAACAGAGTTAAGCCCTATATCCTTCAATAAATTCATTTTGAAATTCTTTCTTAGTACAGGCAATTCAATTGACAAATGGACTTTTAAGTGAACCTTTTAATTGAGGTATTACATATATATATATGGATGAGTGTATGTATTTTGTGTATTGAAAGTACATGTCTTTTTTGGGGTCCAGAGGATGGAATGAGCCTATTTGAATCTATTATGTACCCCAGAAAAGCCATGTTTTAATCCTGATTTAATCTTGTGGGAGCAGCCATTTCTTTTAATCCTGATTCAATTCTGTAGGGAGGAAACTTTTGATTAGGTTATCTCTGTGGAGATGTGGAGCACCCAATTGTGGGTGTGACCCTTTGATTAAATAGAGATGTGACTCCATCCATCCCAAATGGGTCTTGATTAGTTTGCTGGAGTCCTTCTGTATTAGTTAGGGTTCTCTAGAGAAACAGAATCAACAGGAAATATTCATACATATAAAATTTATAAAAGTGTCTCATGTAACCATGGGAATGTAGAATCCAAAATCTGTAGGGCAGGCTATGAAGCTGATGATTCCAATGGAGGGTCTGGATGAACTCCAGAGGGGAGACTCACTGGCCGAAGCAGGAAGAGAAACTGTTTCTTCTGAATCCTCCTTAAAAGGCTTCCAGTGATGAGATTAAGTATCACTCATTAAAGAAGACACTACCCTTGGCTGATTACAAATGGAATCAGCTGCAGATGTAACCGATGTGATCATGATTTAATTCTATGAAATGTCCTCATAGCAAAAGACAGGCCAGTACTTGCCCAACCAGACAAGCAGGTACCACCACCTGGCCAAGTTTACAAAGAACCTGACCATGACACAAGGGATATTTGCATCTATTTGCAAGCTCTTATTCACAGACATCTCCAGGTGCCTTACATGAAAGATTGGGGACAAAGAGAAAGTTTTGATAAAGTTTATTCATAATAAGAATCTGAGGAAAGAACAGTAGCCACTAGGGGAAAGACATGATGTCCACTTTGGATACTCAATACCTTATATTGCTGGAGGAAGGGAAATAATGTCTTATATTGCCTTAGACACATGTGTAAACCCATTACTGCTAGGAGACAGTAAGAGAAGAAAAAACAAAAACTCCACTCATCCTGTGCATAGACCTACAAATCTAGCCATGGAAGCATAATAGAAAAGGTCCCACCTTTGACTCTCAGATAAACAGAGACTGAAGCTTTATCAGAACACCTCTTCCTGCTCTCCATCAACCAAGCTAAAAAAAAATCATTGATTAATAAAGAATAAACACATACTGCAGGGAGAGGGACAGGGTCATAGAGAGCATCTCTCCAGGATAGTGCATAGGGAAGACCTAAACATGAGAATGAATGACTTCCTGAGTAAAGTCCTCTATAAAAGCTGGAAAAGAAGCGGTGTAGGCAAAAATGGCAGAGTAAGAACTGCTGAAAAATTGCTCCTCCATAAAAGCAATGAAAAAACTGGCAAAATTGTCAGAATTAACTTTTTCAAAATTTTGGAAATTAAACAAAGCCTTGCAACAACTTTTGGATATTAATTCAAGAAAAACAGCTGAATTTTGGTAAGAATAGGGATCTAGCTAGCATTTTAACTGTCTCTAGTTCTAACTTCCATGATATAGCTCAGTATTACTCTTAAAAACAACAGTCAGAATCACTGGTACCAGATAGAGAAAAAAAGAGCTAGACTCTTTCAGAGACTCAGTCCCAAAGAATTGCCATTATTTGACCTATCTTGTGGCTCCCTGGAAGACCCTACTCAAAAAGCTTTTCTTTATTTGACTTATTCAAATTTTCTCCCCTAGGGGTGTTTGTTGAAAACATTTATAGGCAACTGTTTTAACATCCTGGATGCTGGAGGCATAGGATAACAGTTGTGATGGACATAGACTAATCAAAGAGTTAAAGGTCAAACTGAAGAATGAGATGTCCATAGGGATTTTGAAAAGATCTGATATATTCTTGAGACTCTAGAAGGCCATGTGCATGAACATGGAAAGACCTGAGATGGTGTTAAGGTCTTGCCTCACTTTGATTTACAGTTCTGTGCAAGAAGGTAATGAAAGTTAAGCAGAGTTGTCAGCTGTGTGATTGATTGTGGAAGGGTTACTTCAAACACCCATAGAACACTTGAGCAAAGACTGAGAGGTTTATTGATTCCAGGCATATAAAGAAATGTTTGTGTAATCATTAGCTGACCACTAAGCTAACAAGTAAAGACTTAAGAGACCACATGCAAAAAAGAATACAGGCTTTACAAAATTAATTCAGAAAAGAACAAATCAAGCAAACACAACAAGCAACCACAACAATAACAATAAAAATATCCTGGGGAGAGAGAAGAGTCTGACTTTCAGAGTTTCTGCATTATAATATTCAAAATGTCCAGTTTTCAACAAAAAATTATAAGACATGCACAGAAACAAAGAAGCAAGGCCCATACATAGGAAAAAAGGCAATCAATTGAAATCCTCTAAGAACTCCCAGATGTTGGACCTGTTAGGCAAAAGATCTGAATCAACTATTTTAAATGTATTCAAAGAGCTAAAAGAAACCATGTCTAAAGAACTAAAGGAAAGTATAAGAATGATGTCTCACAATACAGAGACCATCAATAAAAAGATATAAAGCATAAAAAAGAAACGTCTTAATTTTCCAAGCTGCTAAGACAAATACCACACAATAGGTTGGCTAAACAATGGGAATTTATTGGCTCACAGTTTTGAGGCCAGAAGTCCAAACTTCAGGTAGCAGCAAAGTGATGCTTTCTCCCCAAAGACTGTGGTGTTCTGGTGCCGGCTGCCAGCAATCCTTGTGTTCCTTGGCTTTCTCTATCATATGGCAATGACATAAAATGTCCTCTCTTTTCTCTTCTGATTTCCCTTAGTTTCTGGCTCATAGCCTCCCTATGGCTTTGTCTACATAAAGCCTCCACTAATAGCTGTAAGACCCTTCCTGATTCAGTTGGCTATACATTAACTAAAAAGAGCATCTTTAAAAGATCCTATTTACAGTGGGCTCACACAGGAATGGTATTAAGAACATGTTTTTCTGGGGTACAATTTCAGCTTACCACAGGAAATGTTCTTTTTTAAAATTTTACTGCAATTATATGGATTTATTGATAGATTCGTTGATATTGCATTGGAATCTCCCATTCCTAAAAGATAAACACAGAACATCTGTTCTGGTACCTTTTTAAACATCTTAGGTCTTTAATTGTCTTTGTAATAAATTCTGTTGCCATGCTGTCCAATAAGTTATCCAGTAGCCACATCAGCCAACTTATACTTATTTATAAGTAGATAAAATTTAAAATTCAGTTTCTCAGTTCCATTAGCTACAATTTTAGTTCTTCTCAAAACCCATATATAGATAATGACTGCCATTTGTACAGCACAGATATAGAAATTTTCATCATTATGGAAAATTCTATACAATAGCACCATTCTATAGTATATCATTTATGGTTAGTTTCAGCAGCACATCAGAGAAAAACTTTTAAAAGTTTTAAATGGGACAAAACCTTTGTATCTCTTTCAGTTCTGCTTATCCAAGGATTCAGTGACAGCTTTAAGTGTCATCAGGGTTGTAGGATTCTATCTTTTGCCCTCCCATCCTAAGATATGGCTCTGTCTTAAAGTTCACCTCATTGTTCAAGATAGCTGCCAATGCACCATGTATCCATCTCACATACAGAATGGACGAAAAGGAAAGGCAGAAAGAGGCCCCTCCTATGCTCTCTTAAAAAGCTTTCTCTTCTTGGATATTCCACATCATACTTCTGTCAATACCCCATTGGCCAGAATATGCCCATAAATTCTTGCAATGGAGACTGAAAAATTCTGACATTTCATTCCATGTAGAAAGGTGCATAGTTAAAAACAGGGTTCTATTACTAAAGAAGGAAAAATGGATACTGGTTTATAATCAATATAGTTTCTCTAAAAAGTCCTCAGTTTCATTTACATTTTAATTTTAGTTTCCATAAATATGCAGTAGTATACTCCTATAAATATAATAACCACTAATTTCTGTTTTGCATATTTTTCCTTTTTTCCCTTTAATCAGACTTCTGAAGAGTTAATCCATTTTATTGGGCTTTTTCAAGATTTCTCTTTTCTTTTATCTTTATTAATCTGTTCTTAGGTTCTTTTTATATATTCTCTTTCTAAATCTGAGTACATATATTCCTTCTCTAATATAATAAAATGTTCTTATTTTCCAAACTCTCAAATAATTTATAATTTTAGTTTGTAACGTCTTTGACCCATGGCTGTCTAGGTGTGTGTATTAGGGTTCTCTAGAGAAACAGAATCAACAGGAGATATTTGTAAGTATGAGATTTATAAAAGTATCTCATGCAACTATGGAATGCAAGAGTCCAAAATCTGTAGCGCAGGCTGTGAGGCAGGCAACTCCCATGAATGGTCTTGATAAACACCAAAGAAGAGGCTCACTGACTGAAGAAGTAGTGAAAATTCTCTCTTCTCCCTTAAATGTCTTCAACTGACTGGATAAAATCCAGCTGATTGGATTATAGCTTTGCAGGAGACACTCCCCTAGCTGATCCTAGATGTAATCAGCAACAGCTGCAGTCAGCTGGCTGATGATTTAATGAACCAGTCTTCCAGTTTATCAACCAGCCATGAAATATCCTTGCAGGCCAGTGCTTGCCTGACCAGACAACCGGGCACCATCACCTGGCCAAGTTGACACCAATACTTAACCATCACAGTTTGTTTCTCTTAATTTCCAAATAGTTCACATTTGACGGTGCTACTACAAAAAGGAACTAAGTTGTGAGGCATGCAATGATGTGAGTGAACCTGTGGGACGTTTGGTGAGGCAAAATAAGCCAGAAACAAAAGAGCAAATATTGTATGATCTCATTGAGAAAATACTTATGAGAAAACCGGGGCCTGGATTGTAGGCTCATATAAGCAGTCACATTTAGTCCAGAGTGGTAATTGTTATTTCTGCATTTTGAGGGGCCGGTTTATATGTATAACCAGGTATATAGAGATAAGAATGAAGCCAATTGGGTCAAGATTAAGGTAATTCAGAATACAGGGGCAAAGAATGATCAGATCACATGTGCCTTCCCATGTGACAGAGGTGTCCAAGATGCCCCAGCAGCCTGCCTTCAGAGTCCAGGTATCATCCTGTCGATGTCTTGAGTTAGACATTTTCATGGCCTAAGAACTGTAAATTGTAAATTCATAAATCCCCATGGTAAAAGTCAACCCATGTCTGGTATGTTTTGTTTTGTTTTGTTTTTGCCAGATTTAGCAAACCAAAACAGGTTCTACTCTAAGTCATTAGTCATTTAAATTTAACCAAGAATATATGGTAAGTTATGTTGTTCAGAATTCTTCTCCCACTTCATAGTACCCATCTTTAGGGTCTGATTTGATTTCTTTCTTTAGTTTGAATTCTGACTCAAATATTTTCCTCAGATGGAGGACAACAATGGCATTTGTGTTTTTGAAATCTTTGTATATCTACAAATATCTTTCATTATGACAGATAAAGGGTATTTTAGCTAGAAATAGAATTTGAGGATAGAATAATTCTCTCTAGAGTCTGTGGATGATGTCCACTCTCTCCTAGCTTTCACTGTTGAAGATAAAAATTCCAGTAACTGTCTAAATTTTTTTTCTGAATAAATGAATCTCTCTTACTTTCTGGAAACTTTTGTGATTTTCTCTTGGAATTCAGGAATTTTACTTGTACATGGTATATGTTTATTCTCTCAGCAAGCCCACCTCCCTGTACTCCATGAGTCTTTTAATCAGTCAAATCAAGATCACCTCAGGGCTATTATCGCCTAATGTTTGCTTAATTATTGCTTGTCCTCTCTTGGTTTCGTTTCTATGCTCTGAAGGTTAGAATAAGCAAGAGATAGAATTGCTAATTGTTTAAAATAATCAGGGACATTGAGAATAGGCTTTAGAAAGTCACATAATATTCAGTTGAAAAGAACAAAGGACAGATTGCTGTTGGACAGACAACAGCAATCTGGTTTATGTAGAACAAGAAAACAGAACAATGGAATAGAAAAAACATTTAAAATATGAAAAATATGACATACAAAATATACAAAAGATATATATCATTCAAAAAATCATTGATGAGGTATGGATCAAATTGAGCGGAAGATTAAGTGTAAATAACTTGATAACTACAAATTTAGTGTAATTATAATTCATAAAAGGAAAACTACACTTTACATATTAATTTGATGATAACAGCAGGTCACTAAACCTTTCAGGAATATTGCATATAAGGTTGCATAATTTAAGGTTTTGTTTGAATCAATTACCAAAACCTAAATTGTCCTTAATTTCATCATTGTCTTGGGGACATGAACGGCTGATGGGGGAACACTCCCTTGAGCCAGTAAACGCTCTAACCCACGATTAAAACCTTCCCATCAAGGGTTATGTGAAGTCAAATTTTTGTTTTCTTCCTGACCAAACATTGAAAAGGACTCATTCATATAAAAGTCTATAAATCCTGTAAGTCAAAAAAGACAACTGTTATCAGTTTGCTTTTAAAAAGTTCACTATATTAAGTACTATATAGTGTAGTATTAATTTATAGCAGGAAATCATATGTTGTAAACTGTATATAAAACACTGTTTTACGGTGCAATCATTTGTCAAACTTTCGTCTGCTACATTGTTTTTAGAGTGTGCGCATTCTTCTCACACCTAAGAACATCACTGTAAAATCTATTGAAAATTATAGGTTTTATTTGCACAAGATTTAATTAGTTTAAAATTTTTGGAAGCTCCTGTTGAACATGCCTAAACACCTGTAAACATGAAAAATTCTTCAATCCATTAAAAGCTAACATTTCAGTATGATTCTTTCCAAAGGTAATCCATGTTCTATGTTGTTAATAAGTGTATGTAATTTTTCTGACTCTTTTACCTCTTATAGACCTATTTTCTGTTTCATTTGTTTAGTTTTTGAAGGATGACTCTTTTTTTTGTTTTAATGTTCTAGATGACCAAAACACTTGGTTTGTTTTTATCCTTTTGCCTAAAGCTTTGATATCCCTACTTGATGTTCTGTGAATTCACTGTAAAATCTCTTAACTTTAATAATAGCCCTGGTGACAGACAATCTTAGAAGAAAGACCCTGAAAAAAAAAGTCACTAACTTTGGATATCCTCTTTGCTATTTATTTTGCATCCTGGACTTCCTGGAAAGAACACATTACATTTATCTTGCCTTTATTAAAAGACTATTATTCTCGAGTTATTCTGATTATAGTAACAGTTTTATCAAACCACTTTGATCTCCTTTAAAACATTTAATTTATATTCACAATTCAAAATGGTGAGCTGTCTTTCAGAAAATTTTTGAAGCAAAAAATATGAAGGAAAAAACTGATCTGTGTAGGTAGAATTCCCTCCTAACACAGAACTCACTCATCTCACTTCAAGAGATTTTGAAGTTTGTGATCAAGATTTGTATGTTATCCTGAAAGAATTGTTTTCTAATTGGTTATAACATTTTTTCATATTTTTGTTAAGTTTATCGAAATAAATGGTCTACCACAGAAAGAAAAAAATCGTTCAGTAGAAAAATAATTTAATATGGCTATTAATGCAGAGATGGGGATTTGGTGGTTAGAAGTAAATTTTGTCTTTATCTTTCATAGGGACAATCAAGAGGTACCATTTAATTTGTGGTATATAAATTGAGCATTCGGTACTCATATTTAAGGTATAAAGGGACATTTGTCTAAAACTAGATTACCGTCCATGTTTTTAGGCAGTGGCTTATGAAGCTGGGCAAAGAACAAAATGTACCCTACCTAGGTCATCTTTAGATTCAATAATTTTTTTGAGAATGCAAATGCTGTATATTATTGACAGTAGGTTTAATGGTTGCCAAGCTACTTTAAATCCTTTTGGAATGAAGGCAAATTATAAGTAAATGAGTTAGCAGTGATTATGGTCAGAGTGTCCCCAAGTCTACATGCAGATTCTCTGCCAGTCAAAGCTGCAGGTTGGCTGTAGGGTCAGAGGAGATGAGTCACACTTGGGTGACAGAACGTGTAAGTGCCAACAGCACCCAAATCCTAGTACAGTGAGCAGGTTCTTTCTCTTTTCAGTCTATCTCTTTCTAGCTCCCAACTTTTTTCTCATCTCCATCTCATCCCCATGCCACCTCAGTTTCTCCTCCTCTTCATCTTCTTCCTTCTCTTCCTCTGCTCTCAGTTCCCTGCCTCCAGCCCTTTGTATACAGCATTGCCCCTCTTAGAAACATGCAATAGGACCACATGATATTTTAGTCTGAGTAGAACTCCTTTGGATGTGCTATCAGTTTCCAAATGCACATTAACTATGAAAGTTGTTTTCTGTTGGTGTTTATAATTTACACTGTAAAATTTAACTGCATTTCATGTCATGTCATTTAGACGTTTTACTCTACACAGTATTACTTAAGGGAGTGCTATGCTCTTATAATTATGTGGATACTCAGGTCTCTTATTATTATGTATTATGAGTGAATGATGAAAGAGTCTTTAGGTGTAAGCTGACAAAATAGATATTTTCTTTCAAAATAACATACAGATTTTTAGTGGTAATTTATTTTTATATTTTAGATATATTCTCATAACTGTGTGCCAAGAATCAAGTCAAGCAAAGCAAATTAATATAACACAGATTTTTAAAAATTGCTGGTTATAAAGCATGCAAGCAAAACATATTTCTTTGGATGTTGTAGACTTTTCACATATATTGATTATAAGAGCCCACAGTAGAAAATTATGAAATTTTACAATCCCATTGAGGATAGGATTCCATTTCTCTACAATACAGAACTTCATGTCTCTTGCATATTTTAGGTACACAACTGCTATATTTTAATTTTTGTTATGGATAGCCTATTGTTTTTTGTTTTTTGTTTTTTTTTTTACTATTTAACTTGTTTGGTGTTTGTGCTGGTTTGAAATGATGTATGTGCCCTAGAAAAGCCATGTTTTAATCTTAATCCCATTTTGTAAAGGGAGCCATTTCTTCTAATCCCTATTCAATATTGTGTGTTTGAAACTGTAATCAGATCACCTCCCTGGAGATGTGATTTAATCAGGAGTGGTTATTAAGCTGGATTAGGTAACGACATGTCTCCACCCATTTGGGTGGATCTTGATAAATTTCTAGAGTCCTATAAAAGAGAAAACATTTTGGAGAATGGAAAGATTCAGAGAAAGCAGAGCAGAACAGCATAGCCACGAGAAGAATCAAGTAGACTTGGGTTCAGAATTATGATTCAGTGACTTTTTAGTCAGGTGACTTAAATTCTCTCAGTCTCAGTTTCCTTATCAATAAAAATGAGTATAATAAAAGTTACCTTGCAGGCTGTGGTAAAGATTGGAAGCAATATATGTAAATATTCTAGGTCAGCACCTGACGTATAATGAATACTCAAGAATTATTTAATTTTCAAATACGTATTTTAAACAGCAGAAAACTAATAAATAAGGAAAATATAATGTGCACTTGATTACAGACTTATTTAGATATAATTCACACATCATAAAATTCAGCTTAAGTATATAATTAAGTGAATTTTAGTATATTCAAGTGTAATAGTTAGAGTCGGGTTTCAACTTGGCCAGGTGATGGTGGCAAGTTATTCTGTTGCTGTGGACTTAACCAGCATGTGAAATTCATCTATGGCTGATTACATCTGCAGTTGGCTAAGGGGAGTGCCTTCTGCAATGAGTGAGGATTAAAAGGAGAAGTCAGAAAAGAAAGAAAGAGCTCAGAGAAGCTCAGCAGCCCAGAACACCTCACCTGAGAGTTCAGAGCCAAGAGCCTGCTCAGACCCAGATATTTGGAGATTCAGAAAGGTGCCACTTTGGGGAAAGCTGTTTGAACCCAGAAGCAGTGAGAGAAGCCCAACAGACATTGTTGTGTGCCTTCTCAGATTAGTAAATTTGTAACTAGATAAATCCCCTTTTTAAAAGCCATCCCATTTCTGATGTATTGCATTCCAGCAGCCTTAGCAAAAAAAAATCAAAGGACTGTGCAACATTACTAATATCTAATTTTAGAACATTTCATCACCCAAAAAATGAATTCCATACCCATTAGCAGTCACACTGCAAACAGCCCTTTCTCTGCCTGTCACCCCCCTTCCACCTACCTACCCATCACCTCCCACCCTCACTTCCCATCCCAGCCCTAGGCATTCACTTATCTATCTGCTTTCTCTGTAGATTTTCTTCGTTTGGACGTTTCATACAAATGGAATCACATATGTGTCCTTTTCTTACCTGCATCTTTCACTTAGCATGTTTTCAAGGTTCATCCATGTTGTAGTATGTATATGTAAGTGCTTTATTTTTTCTTATATTGCTGAAGATATTCTGTTCTATGGCTGTACCACATTTTGTTTATCCATCCATCAGTTGGTGGACATTTGTGTAGTTTCTACTTTTTTGCTACTATGAGTTATCCTGCTATAAATATTTGAATACAAGTGTTTATGTAAATATATGTTTTCAGCTCTCTTGGGTATTTCCTTAGGAGGGGATTTGCCAGGTTTTACGGCAACTAACATTTTGAGGAATTGCCAAGCTGTTTTAACATATGGTCATCCCATTTTACAATCTTATCATTACTGTATAGGATTCCAATATCTCTACATTCTTATGAACATTAGTTATTTTCTGTCTTTTTTATTTAGCAATGCTAGTATGTTTGCAGTGGTATTTTGTTATGGTTTTCATTTGTATTTCCCTAATGATGGTGAGCATATGTTCATGTGGCTACTGGTCATGGGCGTATCTTTAGAGAAATGTCTATTCAAATCCTTTGCTCATTATTTAAATTGGGTTAATTTTCTTTTTATCGTTGAATTCTTTGTGTTCTTGATATATTCTTGATACACGTCTTTTATTTGATATATGATCTGCAAATATTTTCCCCCATTCTGTGGATTGTCATTTCACTTTCTTATTGGAGTAATTCAAAGCACAAAAGTTTTTAATTTTAATGAACGCTAATTTATTTATTTTTTAATTTTGTTGCTTGTTTTATTAGTGTCATATCTTTCTTAATTGAAGGTTGTGAAGTCTTTCTCTGGTGTTTTCTTCTAAGAGTTTTATAGTGTTAGCTCTTACGTTTTTATCTTTGATCCATTGAGTTAATTTTTATGTATGGTGTAAAGTAGAAGTCTAAATTCATTATTTTGCCTGTGGATATCCAGTTATCCCAGCACATTTATTGAAAAAGCTATTCTTTTCTCATTGAATTATCTTAGCACCAGTGTTGAAATCATTGGCAAAAAATGTAAGGGTTTATTTCTGGACTCTCAACTCTAGTTCATTCATTTCTATGTCTATCCTCATGCTACTACCACACTGGTCTAGAGTATTGTAGCTATATAGTAGGTTTTAAATCAGGAAATGTGAATCCTCCAACTTTGACCTTCTTTTTTTTAATTAATTTATTATTTTTTATTAATTAAAAAACCTAACAAAAGAACATTAAGATATCATTCCATTCTACATATACAATCAGTAATTCTTAATATTATCACATAGTTGCATATTCATCATTTCTTAGAACATTTGCATTTTTTTTTCTTTTTTTTTGACCTTCTTTTTAATGTTGTTTTGTCTGTTTGGGGTCCTGTACATTTCCATATGAATTTAGGATCACTTTGTAGATTTCTACTTTAATATTAAAGAATAGCTGGGTTTGTTTTTTTTTTTTAAATACAACTCTGTTAGTTGTCAAACTCAGTGAGATAACAGATCTGCCAAAGTTAAAAATCCCTAAATTTTTCTAATCTACTTCATTGAGGAATGAAAATATGGCTTCTGCTGGATGGATTAACTTATGGGATATAGGCTGATATTCTAGGCATGCAGTTTACTCAAACTCTACTCTCTTGTTTTCAGTAGAAACGGTCAATCAGCATTTCCAGTCTCTAGCAAATGACTGTTATACCTCTTTGGTTCATTATGAGATGTAGAATTTGAAACCAAATATGGAGGCACTCCTGTTAAAAGCATCCTAGAGCAAAATGGCAAGGAAGTCTTTCTTAAACAAGAGTTTTCAGATAGAAAAAATTTATTTAAAAGTATTGTACAAGAAATTCTCAGAATTCTCTATTGGGTTAAATTATCCTAAGTGAATTTTTAGGAGACTTATAGGAATGCATTAAAAGTCAGATTAGTGTAGATTTTTTCAGTTACTCATTGTTAATAACTTACAATGATGCACTGTCTTCTATGGTATATCAAAAATGCTTCATTGAGCTTAGATTTGACATACACTTACTATGTTCTGAACTGAATGTATTCAACATATAGTGGATATTAAAACAATTACAGAAGAATAGATTGCCCACTGATGTAGAGAATTCATGGTCTATTTTAACTTCTTATTGAAAGTTATTAAAATATATCTCCAATGTTCTCACCTGACCTTAATTACTGACAATTTAATTTGTTTACTAGCTTCCTTTGTTGCAGCTGGAGTGCTTCAGGGAGTTATTCATTTACATTATATTGCACTTATGCTCTATGTATTTCTCTTGATATGTGACCTCTTGCAGCCATGTCAGGTGATCTTTTTTGCCAAAAATGGTCAGGGTTTCCATTACCATACAGATTACTTTTCTTAATTAAAGTGGGTAGGGGGCTACGGTGGCTCAGCAGGCAAGAATGCTTGCCTGCCATGCCAGAGGACCCGGGTTCGTTTCCCAGTGCCTGCCCATGTTAAAAATAAATAAATAAATAAATAAATAAATAAATAAATAAATAAATAAATAAATAAGTGGGTAGGTTTATAAATTGGAATTGAAAGTATTTGGATCCTCCTTGAAACGCTCCTTTCTGCCATTCATTGCTTGACATGTTCTCACTCACATTCAACTACTGTTAATTAGTGGGCAAAACAATTTTCTGATTTGGACAAATTAATCCAATGAAATATAAAAGACCACTCACTATTCCCCTATGTTTGAACAATGAAAATGATGAGTAATAGACAATCAGACAGAATATTAAGATGTGAGTAATTCATTACAAAGAATATATCTCCAAATGATTCTTTGGTTTTAAAAGTAGTATTTAATGTTAGAATGGTCATGTTATTTAATGTGAAGAGTGAGGTGATGAATTTTAGGCTGTTTTTAATACAGTTAGTTGAATTGTAAGAACCACTGTGTAAAACTGTCAACAAAATATGGTAAATTGTAGAAGAAGGACAGACCTTAATGACCATCTAGTTCTTGGTACCAGTCTTAGATTTGTTCCTTCCCTTATACGCATGGCAGATGTCACTAATCATTACGTGCACTTTCCTGGAGAGTCTGGACCTTCTACTCAACAAAACACTCCAGGGTGTCTCTCCAGCAGCACAGAGTTGTTGGTTGAGATTAAACCTATCTTGCAGAATTTATCTAATCCAACCCACTTATATTATAGATAAAGAAACTGAGCAGTTGTGTATGTATATAAAGTTTATGTTTAGGGTCATAAAAACTTGTCCCTCAAGCTAAAATGAGAACTCATCTCCTTTCAGTAGTGTTCCTTGTACCTCATGAAGCTAATCTCTACCCCATTCCTCACTTGTCTGTTGGCAGTTTCTTTCACATGCACACGCACATACACACACACAAACAAATACACAGAGTTAGACATAGATATAGACAGGCCCACCAATTATAGCTAATGGTGAATAACAGCTTAAAATGTAAGTGATGGTGGCAACTTCCTAATGTTTAGAATGAAGCAAAATGCCACTTTTCCTTCCCAAAAGATAACCTCAGTTTCTAGAATATTTATGAATTTTACATGGTTTTCACAGAATTATAAAGAGAACGTAAACAAGCTCCGTTTTTGTAGGAATGGTTACCAATCTTGGCTATAAATTTGAACTTAGAAGCAAAGAATACAGAGCTAAAATAGCTTTCTATCATTAAAGATTGTGTGAAAGTAGGTTTAGTATAAACTTAAAGGATAAAGTTATTGAAACTTATAATCCCTTATCTTTACATAAATTAAACATAAAGATTATACTCAAACTTTGCTGCCTCTGAATAGTAAGATATAATTCCATTAAAAAAATCAGAATGGAATCAATCTAAATTATAATATACTCTCTTCTCTGTTTAAAATGTTTATTGAACTATGCCCATGACACTAGAAATCTAACCTAAAATTGAAACAGTAAATGAAATCTCTCTATGCAAATAAGTTACAAAACAATATTTGCTTATTCAACAAAAGCACTATTACAACAGTGCTGGATAGTCCTGTATTTTGGCTCATTGATTTGGCTTCCTGCTCACTCTAATATACACATCTGCTGAACTAAGATTTATCACCTTTCTTTTAATTAGATTGTTGGAGCATGATGGAGGAGTCATGATTGCGAGAATAATGATTACATTTTATTGTATCTGGCTAATTTTAGGATAGTTTAAAGAAATATTTGAAAATAAAACCCTAATTGAAGCTTATTAAATATTTTAAAGATAATGATATATTTTAAAATATTAATTCCAGAAATATATTTCATGTAATCAGCATTTTCCATAGCAATTGCTATGTGGGCTATCAACTAGCTTATTACTCATAAGTTATAGAACCTTGGAGCTGTAAAAGATTTTAAGAAGTAATATAGTTCCAGGAAGGGTTATTTTTTTACCATCAAAGGCAACCTGATACTGGTCCTATAAGTAAATATTTGTATGCATGAAAATTCTATAGTTTTTTAAAGGGCCAATTCCAATATGGAATAATAGTGACAGAATGTGGTTGTAGCTCTCCTCGATGGAATAAATGGAGATACCAATGGATAAAGGATTCAAGGGACTCTATGCTCACTGGTGACTACTCAGAATTGCCACTTGGCTGATCTCATTCTTGTAGTTCCTCTCTATAGTATACCTGTTTGCGTTCAGAAAACCATCTCTACCTTCATCCTTCCAATTCAGTTCTTCATACTCTGTCATTTCTTCTCCAAAGTCTCCTCTCAACACATGATCTCTTTGTTATTTACAATTTAGATGAAATCACATTCAATAAGCATACACTTTCCGTAAGGCATCATAAAACACAGGAAGAGACAAAAGAGAATAAGGCATGGGCTTGATCAAGAGAGGTTGCTGATTTTGTAGGAAGATAGACATGTTTAAGCACATGAACACCACAAAGACTGAGATTAATGCTTCACTAGAACTGGGTTATACTTCCACCTGCTCCACTTAACAGCATTGTGATTTTGGGTAAGCTATTACATCTCTGAAACCCTTCATCTCACATGAGATAATGTATGCAAATCAGGTGGTCCAGTGCCTGGCACCATTCTCAAAATATTGCTGGACACCGCTAGCTACTGATATTCAAATAGCAACAATTACATTTTGATGAAATCTAAAGTTCCTATCAGATGCCATGAAACATCCCTTCCTCTGTGGTGTATGATGCCTCTATACTGTATGATAACAAACAAAATTTTTAGAGCATGTACCTGGGAGTATAGAGTTATATAAATGATAAAGGAGATTTGTTTACCTCTCCACAATTTTGCTCACATATCTGACTTTCTGTCTATCCAGTTCTAGCCTGCATCCTATTATTGCTCCTACCTACAGAAATTTCAAACAAATGCAATCACTCATTCAACAAGTGTATGGTGAAGTTTTACTATGTGCTAGACCTAGGAGATACAGAACTGAATAAATTACCGTTCCTGTCCTTAAAGTCTTTTGGGGAGAAAAAAAGCAAGCCAACGTTTACAAATAAAATGAGAAAAGTGATTGCTTTTAACCAAAGCAGAGAGGGAAACCAAGGCTTATGTGCAGGTAATTTATTCAGGAAGTGATCACAGGGAAGGACTGAGGGGCAGGGAATGAAATAGAGAGAAATCTTTTACAAGGATGTATTATCAAGCTGGCTCCAATCATTAGACTTCCCGGGGTGCCTTATAAAATATATCATAGAACTAACACCTCAGGATGAAGGAGTAAGCATTTATCCATAGAAAGAAGTTCCTCATTAATAAAAAGCAGCCCCAGGGTTTTAGCTCTCTAGTACTTCTAGATGTGCATAGGACCAGCTGGTCCTACAGGTAATCCATTCCAGTGGGGTGGGAAGTGAGAAATGTGTTCTAACATTCCAACCTTCCTAAGCTCAGATCCACTTCCTAAAACTAACACCATGCCAAGGCATTTCTGGAATCTCCACCTCATTTACTGTAGACCATTGTTGCTGACAAACTTTGAGGAATCATCTCATCTGTATTTACATAGACTTCACATGTTTTTACCAGGATGGTGAACCCCAAGTCACTGGTTAGTGCTTCCAGTCAATAAAGGTTCATTATCTAGTCTTGTCTTCTGATCACTCTAGGCCAATAGTATCAAGATCCACTCCCACACTTGTGCCTGCCACAGTAGTCAGGTCGTAATTACTTTTGGTGTGTAAGCTATTTCCTCCCCAAAGGGGCTATTTTCTATTCTAGCTGCCTTGACACATGATTCAGGATATTGGCCTGGAGACAGTGAAGAAGAAAATTATGATCTTGTGAGGCTCCAGCCTCAGGTGGAGGTTTTTTGCAGCACCTTTATGCAAAGGGATGCTACTTTCCTCTAGTAACGGTATTGCTTTTGCTAACCTTAAGGGTCTAGTGGTTTAATATTCTCACGTTTGTCCTCCAAATACCCTGAGGTGGGTGGCTTATTTGGAAAGTAATTTCACGTCGAAGGAGAGAGGGGCAGTGGAAGCAAAAGAATGAAAAGGGTGAAATCCAATACAATGATGCATCCTTAGCCATCACCAGTCAACTGGTACTCCATCATGGAAGACCTTACGAGAAGTCTCATTAAATGCATGTCAGAGCTGTCTGCCTACATGATGAAATAAGGAATCACCTATCCATTGGCCCTCATCTCTCTGTAGTTGAGGGTGGCTCCATAGCATTAATTCCACTGTACATTAATTCCCCATAATGCACATCAGGCAGGAAGTGAGAAGTATGTAGGATAGTCTGAGTTGAGGTCCTGTTCAGTGCATCTGTGTAAAGCCTGGAGGAAGTGGTCTACCACAGGCATGGCTGAAAAAAAAAGAGGTTATTGGGAAGAATTGAGGAGATTCAAAATAGTGCCCAGAGATCTGAGAATGGTAAAATAGGGGCGTGTACTCATATTCACCATATCACATTATATTGATACATCTTCTGCAGCATCCCTTGTATTATTTAATGCTTTATAACTTTCTAAATTTTCGTGACTGCTTGTTTCATCTTCCACAATTATGTAAGCATTTGGGGGACTGAGACAATAACATATTTTATTTATTTTCAATTCTAAAATCATCCATCAATGTACCATGTTCCCTTTTGTAGCATGTTACAATTGTAGAATAAAAAAATGTATTGCGAGTTTTCCAAATGTAGAGTACCTTCACAGTATATTCTAAAACACGTGTAGTACAACAGTAAAGTAATATTTTAAACAACTGATTTAAAAATAAAATTTTTCGTAGTAGAGGGTATGAAATAAATTAGAAGTAAAAATAGGGATCAGGGATTTCTTTTGTTTATATTTTATATATATATATTTCACTTAAACTAGCCCATAATAAAAACACTTTGATAGAATCACTTTTTGTGCATATGTTAATTGCTATGATCCTATCCCACACTTAATTTTGTGTTCTTGAATGTAGAAGAAATATTAAATAGGAATTAATTAGCACGCTTTAGAATGAATAAACCTAATTAGTCAAAATAATATTATCCAATTAATCTGCAACCATCCAGCCATAATAGTAGTGAAGAGCTAAGGATAATTAATACACTCAGCTCTCAGTTATTATATCTAATGGAAAGGAAATGTGACTTAAATAATTCTGAGAATCATTTACCTTTGATTTTAGAATGTATTATGGATTTATAATATTAGTAATGTCTTGCATTTATGTAAACTCAGAGGCCTCGAGGGGCCAGGCAAGTTATGTCAATGATCCGAAATTTAATTTAATACAAGTTTTAAAGGGCAGGTAGACCAAAATAAGTATACCCAAATTGGGCTGATAGCAGCCTCTTCTTTACATTGTTTAAAATGCTTTCCATGTTGTCTAGATTAAATAATGGCAAACAATATTACTTTAAGGTAAATCCCAGAAATGTTATTGACTTTATTACATAGATATTCAGAATTATAGCACAAAGGAGCAAAACCAAGTGACTTTTAAATATGTTTAGTACATTTTTACCCACATACACCTTTGCAAGTTTAGTTGTCTTTGTTATGCTTTGATTAAACTGATATTAAAATCTCTTTATTTTTTCCTTAAA
>PVIY010000075.1:79794-270542 GCA_004026745.1 Myrmecophaga tridactyla
TTTTTGGAAAATAGTTTTTTAAATATAAAAATGTTATGTATGTTGACAAGTAGTAGGCTTACTATTCTTTTAAAATAAATACTTATTGAAAAATTATTCTCAGTTTTGATTTATAATATAATAAATATTGATAGATATAGCCCACAGAATACAAAGCTCTTTGGGTATTCAATAATTTTTAAGAGTATAAAGGGGTCCTGAGATCAAAAAGTTTGAGAACAACTGTAACATTCCATTAATTGTTCAATGACTGCACTAGGCAAAAAATTCAGAAGGAGAGTTGATGGTGGATTGGAGGACTCTGTAAAGACATCTTGAAGAAATAGGAATTCATTGAGTCATAAAAGATGGAACAATTTGAACATGTAGAATGGAAAGGACCTCTCAGTGAGAAACCCAGCAAGGGCAAAGACAGGTATAAAATAGAGCATATGGGGATAGAGGCATTAAATCAGTTTGGTTGTAATTGGAAAGAAAGTAGTAGTAGCAAAGTACGTAGAAAAGTAACAAGAGACAGATTGGAGTGGCTAACTTAATCATATTTACCATAGAGAGCCAGTGATGGCTTTTAAGCAGGAGAATGACATAAGTGTAATTTTGCTTGGGAGAAATTCATCCTGGTAATGGATTAGATTCGATACAGAGGGAAGCTAGTGGAAATTTTACCATAAATGTCCATATGTAAGATGATAAGGACCAGTTCTAGTGTTTCAGGAATTCGAAGCCTGAGTGAAGGGGCTAGAGTGGGGGTTGGGGTGCAGGTGGGGGTGAGGGGTGGGCAGGGAAGGGCATGACAGGGTACCATTAAGGGAAACAGGGCAGTCAGGGATTAGGAGAAAAGATAAACTCCCCCTTATAATGGTTAATCACCATTTGATCTCAAAGAGCCTTCTGAATCATAACTACAAAATGAAATTTGGTATAAATTAAGTATTAAGTATATTCTTAATATATTAGAATAAGTTAATTGTGTGACTCATTAGCAAAGTGTATGAACAACTTAAAATTAACTTGAATAATTGATTAATTAGAATTTTACCACTATGCCAGATGACTAAAAGTTTCCTATAATTTGCACATTGGAATACATTATTGGTTTCTATTTTGCCTGTGATAGAATAAAGTTTTTGTTCATTTGACATTGTTACTTCATACATTATTAACCCCTTTTCACATGAAGCTTAAGTGTTCTTGAAACTTACTTTATGCTGAATTGGAAAGGCACTATATGAAGTTACTAAGCACCACTGCTAAGAAATAGCTTTAGTATCATTGGATAAAATGAAATTCCTGACCTAAATTTTTTTTCTCTTATTCTTTAAACATTTCATATGCATTCCTCTCCTTTCCCCCATATTCATGTATATGTATACTTTTTAAAGAGCAAAAGGAATTTTCAGTAATAAAATTACCATATATTAAACCCTGCTCTGCCAATTTGAAACTGTTGTGTACCCCAGAAAAGCTATGTACTTTAATCCTCATTCAATATTTTTAGGTAGAATCTTTTTTTTTTTTTGTATGCTGTATGGCGGGGGTCACATTTCATTCTTTTTCCATGTGAGTATTCAGTTATTGCAGCACCATTTGTTGAATTTTTATTTATTGGTTTTTGTTTGTTTGTTTCCTTGTTTTTCTGTTTTATGGGCCAGGAATTGAACCCTCCTCTCCTGCATGGCAGGTGAGAATTCTACCATTGAACTACCCTCGTAGCCCCTAGGTGGAATCTTTTTGATTAAGTTGTTTCTATGGAGATATGACCCACCCAATTGTAGGTGGGACCTTTTGATTAGGTGGTTTTCTTGGAGATGCGTCTCCACCCATTTAGTCCTTTAAGAGGGAACCACTTTGGAAAAAGTTTCAGAGCCAATACAAGACCCAGACATTTGAAGATGCAGAAAGAAAATGCCCCGGGAGAAGCTGTTTGGAACAAAAAAATCAAAGGATCAGCAGAAACCAGCAAGGTGCCTGTCTTGATCAGCCTTTCTTGAATCAAGGTATCTTTCACTGGGAGCCTTACTTGGACGTTTTTATGGCCATCACCAGGGCACATGATCAACCCCCTCAGAACAATGTGGTGGCAGCAAGGTTTTCCCCAATCCCCAAGGAATGTGCTCCACCCACTCCAAGGCCTAGGGCACTGAAACTCATGCTCTCTGCCTTTGGGGCAAACTCACCCTCTCCAAATGCATAGTGGGTCTACTCTGCTGGCCCAAGGTTTCTTGGCATCAGAACTTAGCTCCCAGGGTTCTGCCTTTGAAGTTATTTTTCCTTCAATTTGTACCTTTTCTATCCCTTTTAGTCCTGACTGGCAGTGGTTCCTTTTAAGCATACCCCATGGCACTCTTGTTGGTTTTTATGTAGGAGGCAGGGATCATAACTGTCAGACAATAGGACTTTCCAAAAATCTTTCCTGGAAAACTATACCTCCAATCCTGGCTTTTTCTGAAATGGCTGAATGGTTCTATGTTTGGCTAAATCCTTACATGGGGCACTGTTCTCTGGGGTCTCACTTTCTGGAAATCCAGAATTTTCCAGATCATCAATTTCTGGTTTCTTTAAGCCTAAGAGTTCAGGTCTCAGCTTATCTCTTTCCTGTTGCATTTCACTACAAGCTGCAAGGAGAAACCAGACTGTACTTTCCACATTTAATTTGGAAATCTCTTCTGCTCAGTATCCAAGTTCATGGCTTTTAAAATCTGCCTTCCGTCCAAAACCATGAGCCAGTTTTGCCAAATTCTTTGCCAGGCAAGGATTGCCTTCCCAGTTCATGATAAGACATGCATCATTTTTGTCTAAGGCTTTATGAGAAGTACCTTTAGAGTCCACATTTCTACCAACAGTCTCTTCACAGCATTCCAGGCCTGCTCTATCAAGCTTCTCACTACTCTTCCAAAATCTTCCCCTTACCCATTTAAAAAGTGGTTCTCATGTGTTTGATATTGGCAAACTGCAGCACCCCACTTCCCTGGTACCAAATCTGTTATAGTTTGTTAAAGCTGCCAGAATGAAATATACTAGAAAGGAAGGCTTTTAAAAAGGAAATTTATTAAGTTGCAAGTTTACATTTCTAAGACCACAAAAATGTCCAAATTAAGGTACCAGCAAGAGGTTACCTTCACTCAAGAAAAGCTGATGCCATCCGAACACCACTGTCAGCTGAGAAGGCATGTGGCTGGCATCTACTGGCTTCTACACACCTCTCTCAGCTGGGAAGACACATGGTGACATCTGCTAGCTTTCTCTCCTCATTTCATAAGGCCTCCCTGTGGGCATTTTCCTTCTGCATCTCCAAAGTCTCTAGCTTTGTGGGCTCTGCCAGCACTAAAGCTTTTTCCAAAATAGTTTCCTCTTAAACGACTTCAATAAGCAACCCCACCTTGAATAGTTGGAGACACATCTCCATGGAAACCGCCTAATCAGAAGTTACCACCTCCATGAAAACAATCAAAAAGATCCCACCCAGCAATACTGAATGAAGATTAAAGAACATGGCTTTTCTGGGGTACACGACAGTTTCAGACTGGCACACAAGTATATATGTTATCTCATGTGATCAGTTTAGGAAACGAATTAGGAAGAAAGCTGTGCACTTTTAGACTCAATATAAAGCTTATTCATTAATTTTAAAAGGTAAAGGCCCATATAATTCAAAAGAAAAGGTAATGATAGGAAATAAGAATAATTTAAATCGGCCATGTGTCCCTAACAAAGTATAGCATTACTAAACCATGAAAACCACAAATCAAAAACACTGTTAAGAATCCTGTAGCAAACTCATGTGTCCAAGCTCAGACAATTTGTTTGGCATAATAAGGAAATAGGATAGTAAAACTATCTCTTCTGTTCACCTGGCTTCATGGTTTCACTTCCAGTGTTTTCCTAGGTCTGTCAAATACTTCTCCAATTATTTTCAACATCTCAAAGTTATCTTCTACACACTCTGGTGATCCTCTTGCATTCTTTTTCTTTTACAAAAATTGCTACAAGATTGCTTGAATTAAATAGGTTCAATGATTTGTCCATATCCCAAACCTTCTTCCAGGCAATTTCATTAAGATGCATTGAATTTTCCTTATAAGTCTAGGAAAGCTGTGGATGCTTTCTGACAAAGAAGAAGCCAGACTACCAATTTTCACCTCACAGTATCTGATTTCAGAATTTGAAAAAAATAATGCCCTCGCTCTACTCCAGATACACTAATCTGCAGTTCCTTGAAATGTTTTTTGGTTTTAACATACCTTCATGGACCTATCAAGATATATGAAATATGCTGGACAAATACATGAAATACTGTTTGTGTGAGATAACAAATGTTCAACATGATCAAATCATATGCTGGTAGTTCCTGAAAACATCCCAAACATAAACACCAGGCTCATAAAATGTAATTGCACAGGTGTATGCTCTTTAGTATTATAATCCAATTTAGTAAATATTTTAGTAAACTATTCCTTGATACTGTGCTTCAAAAATTAATTCAAATTGACTTGGATGGAATTTTCAGGGCAGAACTCAACAATGAACAGGTCACATGCAAAGGATTTTTATAAATGCTGCTTAATTATAAAGAAAAAGGGAAATGTTCTTGTTAGTGTTATGGGAAGTGGTTGTGGGTATGGGAAATGTTCTTGTTTAGTGTTATGGGTAGTGTTATTAGGTTGAGGTTTAATGATTTTATTAAAATAATTTAATTACTATTATTGTGTAAACATAGAACTTCAAGATTTCACATATTTATTGAGGTACAGTTTTAAAATACCTGAATGAAATTTATCATGATATATAAAAACCACTTTATTTTAGGATAGTTCTAGAAAACATGTTTCTAATAGCCAATTGTTTGAAGAATACCAATTAGTTAGCTATACAAATAAGTGAGTATGTTTAAAAAATGAGAAAAGGCAGTTACATTAAATATCAGTGCCTAAATATTTTCAGCTAGTGGTTTTCAAACTGTGTTCCTTAGAATTTTAGGAGCGTTCTCCTTAAAATTGCCTCCACATAATGCTTATAGGCGTCTGCAAAATTGTGCTGAGGAAACACATTTTTGTACTCCCATATTACGTATTAGAAGTATGGCGATATTTCTGCTCACAGCTTTGGACCCTGGTGGCCTATTTTCCACCTACCAGCTAGAGGACACATTTAAAACTTAGATTGGATGCTGTGACTAACCTACTCACACCTCTGATAGAAATGTGACAAATATGTGCAGGTTTCTTAGATAAGGACCATGTTTATCATTTCTTTCTTATCCATACTCCTTTATTTACCTTAATGTCTGCCACAGGAGTTCCTGCCTGGGAATCAGTTAAATATTTATTGAGCGCCTACTTCCATTATGGGAATTAACGTATAGCATTTGTAATGTACTAGCCTCTGTTCTAAATACTTATATCTTCAGTGTACGGTTATTATCCTCATTTTACAAATGAAGAAACTGAGGCCACAAAGAAGAGAAGCGATCAGCTCAAAGTTATACAGCTATTAAGAGGTAAAGCAAGGAATCCACTTCCAGAGCCCATGCTCCCAACCTCTCTGCTGTCAGAGTGCAGGGAGTAGCAAAAAACAAAGTGCTGCCATGTCCTAATGTGTGTGGTATTCAGCTGGAGGGAAACACATACACACATTTTCATTGTGATGGTGAATATAATAATAATGGTGCTAGCAAGTATTTATTAAAAGCATATTCTATCCTGACATGGAGAAGGACCAGCCTTTACAGAACGTCAGCTAGTTCCATCCCCCTATCCCATATTATCAACAGCCCTTTCCAACATGAAAAAATTAGAATGGGCATATAGCGCACATACCCCTGTGCACTATGGGAAGAACGGGAGAAAGATCAAAGGTGATGGTGGAGTTATACAGAGGACATCAGGTTTAACAAATGAGAATGAGTGCTAAATCAGTATATTGATATTTCTTTTGGTCTCTAGCAACTTAGAGCACCTAGAAATAAAACCCTAAAATTGTGGAATTGTAACCCATAGCAAACTCTGAAATCTGTTCTATAAGTAATTGTTGCATGTACTTTGAAATTTAATGCTTTTTTGAATATATGTTATTTTTCACAAAAAAGAAAAAAGAGAGAAGAAAGAATATAATAGAGAAGATAGGATCTAACAAATGAATATGACTGCTGAATCATTATGTTGATATTTCTTTTGGTCTCCAGTGTCTTAGAGCATCTAGAAGAAAAAAATGAAAAAAAATAGTGGATCTGTAACCCATACCAAACTTTAAAATCTAATAACTACTTGCTAAAATGTACTTGGAAATTTATTGCTTTTTTGTTTATATGTTATTTTTCACAATAAAAAAAGGTTTAAAAAAACCGAATTCTATTTGGAGCTTTGTAATAATTGATTTATATGTATTGTTTGATTTAAAATTAAAATCCTTTCAAGAAGCCCATGTTGTTTTGTTTTGGTTTTATTTGATTAGACAATTAAGATAGTTTTGCCCAAGGTGAGGAAGAGTACATCAGCTGCTGACTCCTGGCCCGGCTCTAACAACAGGGCCTTAGTGTTCTCTTGTTGAATATAAAAATTTTCAAAGAATGCCAGCATCAGACAATACTGCTCAGTGACTGTGATGGAGGAAAGCAAAAACAAGTCCCCTTCGTAATTTTGTCTGAGCACAGACAAAACAAGAACACTGTCCAAACTACAAAAATGGCTGTTCTACTTTGCTAGTTGCTGGAATGCAATATACCAGGAACAAAATGGCTTTTAAAAGGGGAATTTAGTAAGTTGCTAGTTTACAGTTCTAAGGCTGAGAAAATGTCCCAATTAAAACAAGTCTATAGGAATGTCCAATCGAAGGCATCCAGGTAAAGATACCTTGGTTCAAGAAGGCTGATGAAGTTCAGGGTTTCTCTCTCAAGTGAGAAGGCACATGGCAACACAGTCAGAGCTTCTCTCTCATCTGGAAAGGCACATGGTGAACACGGTCAGGGTTCCTCTTTCATTTGGAAGGGCACATGACGTACACGGCATCTTCTGCTAACTACTTCTCCTGGCTTCCTGTTTCATGAAGCTCCCCAAGAGATATTTTCCTTCTTCATCTCCAAAGGTCACTGGCTCGTGGACTCTGCTTCTCGTAGCTATGTCATTCTGCTCTGCTTTCTCTGAATCTCTCATTCTCCAAAATGTTTACTTTTTTATAGGACTTCAGAAACTAATCAAGACCCACCCAAATGGGTGGAGACACGCCTCTACCTAATCCAGTTTAACAACCACTCTTGATTAAATCTCATCATCCAGGGAGATGATCTGATTACACTTTCAAACATAATCCCTATGGATAGGGATTAGAAGAAACAGCTGCCTTTACAAAATGGGATTAGGATTAAAACATGACTTTTCTAGGGTACACACATCATTTCAAACCAGCACAATGACCAAACATTGCCCTCTCTCAGCGAATCGAAGTGACTGCTCCTTTTATGATCGACTTCAGCTTTAATTCCACTTTAGCACCCACCTTCTAGGTAAAAAATTAAGATATCCTACTTTGGAGTCAACCTTAACAGCTGTCAATGCAGAGCAAAAGGATGCTTCCCAGAACCCTCCCTAAAACATTGAAAACAAGCCCAAATTCTCTAAGGAGCTCCTCTGATGCCCACTGACTGAGATCTCCCACAGTTCCTCATGGTGTGTGGTCTTCCTCACTGCAATAAGCAGCCAACTTAGTTCTATCTCAGGCGTGTTTCTGGTGGTCTTTAGCTAGAGGAGATTGACAGAAATGGAAGTTCCGCCAGAGACTGGCTGAGACCTCTCTGCATTGGACCATAAAACTACACTTGTTCCATTTATGTAGTCCACTTGGAATCTCTACCTGTGCAAGTGTTCAAAGTGTTACCATAATCATGAATGGGAGGTATATTTCACTCGGAATGGAGCTTGGATTAATATTTTATTGTGATTCATCAACATTAGGTTTATTTTTATCTGTTGACTTTCTTATGAATAAGTTCCTCTGATCAAATTTATGGTATTTCTTGGTGAAATTATTTTCAGGCCTTGCAGTACCCACTTCTGTGATCTGTCTGTAGGGCAGAGTTTCCATATATGTCTATAGAAGGAAAAGTCTATGAAGAGAGGGTGGGTAAAGCCTGACAAGAATGTACTAGAGCCAGTGCTGAGGGAAAGAGGAGATGAGAAGGTGTCCTGAGACTGGTGTTTTTAGGACAAAAGTTGCCTTGGGTTACCATTTCAAAAACTTACAAAGACTTCTCTCTTTCAGTTTTGTGAGAATTGAAACTTATTTGGTTTCATCTGTCTGGAGTCAGAGGGTTTTGCCTGACTCCTGGTCTGTTTTATCCAGAGACACAGGTTGCACAAGCAGTAAACTCAGACCCGTGTAGTTCTCATGGGGTTTCTCAGTGTAAAACTACACTTTTCAAGCCAAAATCTGCTTCTTTTATGTTTTCTGAATATAACATACACTCACACATTTATCTCTCTGACGGGTTTAATTTTGCCAAGATAATCCCAATATGTAGTGACTACTGCAGAGAAGTTTTGACACGGCAAGATATTCATTTGCGAGTTGCTTTAGAACAAACAAGAAAGAAACCCTCATGAGGTGAAGACTTTTTTAGTCTACAAAAGAGAGATAATTTTAAATAATGTAGGATATTCCTTTTTTGTTTTGTTTCTGTACTTCAATTTTCAATAAGCCCAGGCTTTTTAATTTCATAGCTGTATAAGATTCTGAAGGATGCTCTCGTTTGGTTGTATATAAATCAAAATGACACCTAAACTTCCTGCACCTAAACTTTCTTCCCTTTCCTTGAAGACAGATATTAGCCCTTTCCAGCAATAATTTAATATTGATCTGATGTTCACTTCTTTTTATTTTTTTTCTGCTTCTGTTCCTCTCTGCCTCTTTTTGTGTCATGGGAAATGTTAAGAAGTAAAAGACCAGAAAAATAATTTTGTTGGTATACATGTTACTCTGGCAATATCTAGTGCAGCAATATCTAGTGCAGCTAAACACTAAAAATTGTTTTAAAAAGAAAGCTGAGAAGTGTTTCAGTTCTAAAATAATTTATAGAGTCTTAAAGTTTGTATTTGTATAATAGTCTTTATTGTCATAATTGTGAGATTAAAAGAAAAGGCTTAGTTTAAAGATTATAGAGATAACATTTGGCATCATTTAAAGAGTCTGTAAAATTTAGTTCACTGTATAAAAATAACATCAGCGCAATATTTAGATTTATGTAAGACCATGTTTAAATTTCTCATGGTTCAAATTTCCTAAATTCATTATCGTTGTTTTCATGACTTTTTAAAATTAAAAAATATATTAAAAACTAGAATGGTACTAATGAATGTCTTTTAAAAGGTTTAACTTTATGAAATTATTATAATGCTACCAATCATGAGGACTTAATGTATTAGTGAAGATTGAATTTTCCAGGTTCTTAATTAACTTTAAGACCTTAGACTGTATAATACAGTAGCAACTACTGTAATTGCTAGTGTGGCTATTTAAATAAAAATAAAATAAAATGTTCACTTCCTCAATTGCACTAATCACATTTCAGCTGCTCAATAGCTACATGTTGCTGGTTCTATCATATTGGATGGTGTAAATATAGAACATAATCATGGAGTTCTACTTGAGAGTGCTACATTAAGAATATGATTAAGCCAATTAGTAAATAATCGTTTACTTGGGTGCTTGGGCAAGTTTTAAATAAGAACAGATAAAAACATTTCTCTCTAAACAATTTTGAATTACTATTATTTCTTAGGATAGCTACAGATGGACAAAAAATGCAAATGTCTTCTAATGATATTATACTGCATTTACTTTTGCCACCTTAAAATAAAACAAGAAAATAGTGCTGATGTTAACAAAACACAGCTTTCTTTTCTGTCTTCTTGTTTTCTCTTATGTCTGGAGAAAAAAAGTTGGTTACTTAGGTTAAGGATTTAATTAGTTTAAATGGTTGAAAATACTAGGCACTATAATTACAGAGATATATAAGGTAATATATGTGATTTTTGTTGTTTATTAAGAAAGAGTCTATTATTTATCATATGGTATATTTATTATGATATGTACATTATTTTATTTGATATACTGATAAGTTATATTTCAAAGCTTCAGGTAAACTACCTATGTGTATGTTTTATATGTGTGTAGGCCAAAATACATTCAAGGAAAGGTATATTAATAAATCCTTTATTATGTATTGTTTCATGAATAATGTAAAAGAGTAAAATTATAATTTTAATCTTTTTTCTGTAAAGTAACCAATGTAACCATGTTATTTTATGCCTAGATTTTTTGCCACAAAAAATCTTTTTTTCTTATCTCCTCAAATCACTTTTGATAAGATTATTTTTGAAAGAAAAGTTAAGTTCCTAATAACCATTGTTGTTTATGTGTTTGTACAAGATTGCCTGTAAATATTTTGACATTAGAAACTTACGATTTTTGTCTTATACTGGCACAAGAACAGAAGTATAAACCAATGGAATTGAATTGCGAACTCAGATATCACATTATGACCAAATGATTTTTGGCAAGGGGGCATAGACCACTCGATTGGGAAAGAATAGGCTCTTCAACAAATGGTGCTGGGAAAACTGGATCTCCATTTGCAAAAGAATGAGGGAGGACTCTACCTCACACCTCAAATAAAAATCAACTTGAAATGGAAGAAACATCTAAATATAAGAGCTAAAACTATCAAACTCTTATACAAAAATATGGGGAAGCATCATCAAGACCTTGTTTTAGGCAATGGTAACTATAGTAAATGCTAAATATATGTTTTCAAATAGACAAGCACAAACAAATAAATATAGGAGTAAAGAAGAGACATTGGTTACTGCTGGTTAGAAATCAAGAATCATAACAGGTAATATTGAGTTGCGCCCTGCAGGATTGGTAAGAATTACAAGGGCAGGCAATGCAGGCAAGGCCATTCCATAATGTTGTAATAGTGACTGAGGAGTCAGTGTACAAAATGGTGGTTGAGCTATGGTCTTCTAAATGCTTTGATCATATCCCCCTAAAAGAATTTGGAAAACCATATACTTCTTGTGCATTTTAAAGTAAACATCCAAAATTTTTCATCGTAAGTCAAGAAGTAGCAAAGGACATAATTTCTTGCAAGTTATAAATATTGATATTTTAAAAATAAAACTGTCACACCATTAGTTTAAATATTTCCAAAGGAATTGAAATGAAAGCCATCATCAACCATTAAAAATAAACTTTCAAGTTGCATGAGTAGTTTAGTGGTTAGAATGCCTGCCTTTCATGTGGGAGACCCGGATTCGATTCCCAGACCATGCACTGCCCCCCGAAAACAAAACAAAACAAAAATAAACTATCAAACAAGGAGGAGCTCTTCTTTTTAACAGGTATTTTATATTACCTCTTTATCCCCCTGAATTTGTATTTCCATTCTATTACTTCTATGGGACTTTAAAATACACTTTACACCCACTAGAATGGTTAGTGTGCTGGTTTGAAACTGAAAAGCTGTGTTCTTTTACCCCAATCTTGTAGGGGCAAACCTGTTGTTGGGTGGGATCCTTGGATTAGATTGTTTCCATGGAGACCTGCAAATTCAGGGTGGGTCTTTGTCTGCTTATTGGAGTTGTTTATGAGGGAAACATTATGCAAAAAGTATAGATGCTTGGAAACAAAAAATGTCCTGGGAGATGCTAAGCTAAGAGATGAAATCCAGAGTTTTCCCCAGAGAACCTAAGAGTTAACTTGGAATCAGAAGCTAAAAGCAATGAACCAGGAGCAAGGACCAGCAGTTGCCAGCCACATGTCTTCCCAGCTGACAGATGTATAGCAGATGTTGGCAGCCTTTGTTCAGAGTTCAGGTATCATCTTTTTTTTTTTTAACATGGGCAGGCACCAGGAATCGAACCCGGGTCCTCTGGCATGGCAGGCGAGCATTCTTGCCTGCTGAACCACCGTGGCCCACCCTATCATCTTGTTGATCCCTTAATTTGGACATTTTCATGGCCTTAGAGTGGTGAATTTGTTATCTAATGCCCTTTGTAAAAGCCAGTCTATTTCTAGCATATTGCATTCTGGCAGCTTTAGCAAACTGAAACAGATTTTGGTACCAGGAGTGGGGTGCTGCTATTTGCAAATACCAAAAATGTTGGAGCAGCTTTGTAAGTGAATAAGGGGAAGATTCTGAAAGAATTATGAGATGCTTGATAAACATGTTTAGACTTCTTTGAAGAGACTGTTGGTATAAATATGGATGCTAAAATCACACCTGATGTGATTCAGCTCTTAGAAATGATGACTGTGTCATTGCAAACTGGAAAAAAAGCAACTCTTGTTTTAAAGTGGCAGAGAATGTGGCAAAATTGATCCTAGTGTTGGATGGAAGGTAGAATTTGAAAGCAACAAGCTGGTGTATCTAGCTGAGGAAATTTCCTAACTAAATGTGGAAAATGCAGCCTGGCTTCTCCTTGCAGCCTATAGTAAAATGCAAGCAGAAAAGGGATAAGCTAAGAACTGAACTCTTGGGTACAAAGAAATCAGAAACTGAGAGTTTGGAAAATTCTGAGTTTTTGGAAAGTGAGACCCCGAGAATAGTGTCTCATGTGAGGATTTACTCAAACATGGAAACAGTCAGGCATTTCAGCCCAAGCCAGGGTTGGAAATGGAATTATCCAAAAAGGATTTGTGGAAAATCCTATTGTATGATGGTTTTTATCCTGGTGTGCTACATGCCAGACCAGCAATTTTTTTTCAAGATCTGTATAAATGGAACCACTGTCAATCTGGAATAAAAGGGACTGAAAAGGGTTAAGTTGAAGGAAAAATGACTTCAAAGGCAAAACCATGGAAGCCAAGGTCTGTAGCTAAGACACCTTGGGCCAGGAGAGTAAATACACCTATACAGGTGGAAATGATGAGTTTGCTCTGGAGTTTGCAGAGGGTGGGCCTTCCACCCTGGTCTTCAGGAAGAATGCTGCCACCATAGGCCTTAGGGTGAATCACATTCCCAGGGGATTGGGGAAAGCCTTGCTATGATCCCACTCTTCTGAATGGTTGAGAGTGTGCCCCAGAGATAGGAGAGCATCTGGGTGCCACCCAGATGCTTGTGAATCATACAGCCAAAAGCAAGGTGGTCTCCCCAATGCTTGGATATTTTTAAACCCTTACCCCAGTATTTGGAGAGAGCAGGGCCACTGCACAAGCCCTTGGAAAGGGTTGGACTGCCACTTCTCAAACCCTGAGAATAAAATGTCATTCTATATACGACTGTCAGACTTTGAAATCTAATGGAGCATGTCACAGTTTGGGTCCAGTGACCCATTTTCCTTTTAATTTATTGGTATGGAAATGGGAATGTTTATCTTTCTTTGTATGTTGGAAGCAGATAACTTGTTCTAAGTTTCACAGGTCCACAGCTAGAGGAGAATTTTGCCTTGGGATAAACCATGCCTGATTTGGGCAAGACTTCGTACTGTTTTTTGGGGGGAGGTGCATGGTCCGGGAGTTGAACCGGGACTCCCACATAGAGGGTGAGCATTCTACCACTGAACCACCTTGTGGACCCCCTGTTTTTTTACTTTGTATTTTCTTTGTATTGCTACTGAACTGGTTTAAGGCTTTTGCGATATTGTGACGTAATGAATATATTTTTTATATATGGAAAGAACATGTCTTTTTGGGGTCTAGAGGGTGGAATGTGCTGGTTTGAAACTGCTGTGTACCTCAGAAAAACATGCATAGGCTCAGCAACATGGACAACAACTCAACAAGGCTGAACTGGCTACAGCCACTGTTGAATGCCCAGTCTGCCAGCAGTAGAGACCTAGACTCAAGTCCCTGATATGGCACCATTCCCTGAGGTGAGCAACCTGCTATCTAGTGGCAGGTTGATTACATTGGACCACTTCCATCATGGAAGGGGCCATACTTTGTTCTTACTGGAATAGAAACATATTCTGGATATGGGTTTGTCTTCCCTGCATGTAATGCTTCCACCGAAACTACCAAACATGGATTTATGGAATGCCTTATCCACCATCATGGTATTCCACATTGCATTGCTTCTGATCAAGGAACCCACCTCACACCAATGAAGTGCAGGGATGGGCATATGTTCATGGAATTCTCTGGTCCTACCATGTTCCCCATCATCCAGAAGCAGCTGAGTTGATAGAACAGGGGAATGGCCTTTTGAAGACTCAAGTATGGTACCAGTTAGGTGGCAATACCCTGCAGGGTTGGGGCAGTGTTCTCCAGGAGGCTGTGTATGCTCTGAATCAGCATCCACTGTATGGTGCTATTTCTCCCATAGCCAGGATTCACAGTCCAGGAATCAAGGGTTGGAAATGTGAGTGGCACCACTCGCTATCATCCCTAGTGATCCACTAGAAAAATTTTTACTTGCTGTCCCTGAAACCTTAAGCTCTGCTGGTCTTCAGGTCTTAGCTCCAAAAGGAAGAGTGTGCCTACCAGGAGACACAACAATGATTCCACTGGACTAGAAGTTGAGACTGCTACGTGGTCGCTTTGGGCTTCTTATGCCTCTGAATCAACAGGCAAGAAAGCGGATTACAGTACTGGCTATGGTGATTAATCCTGAATATGAAGAGGAAATTGGAGTACAACTACACAATGGAGATAAAGAAGAATTTTCCTGGAATACAGGACAGCCCTTAGGTCAACTCTTAGTTCTACCATGTCCTGTTATTAAAGTCAATGGAAAAGTGTAATAACCTAATCCAGACAGGACTACCAATGACCCAGAAACTTCAGGAATGAAGTTTTGGGTCACCCCACCAGGCAAAGAAACGTGGCCAGCTGAAGTTCTTGATGAGGGTAAAGGGAACATGGAATGGGTAGTGGAAGCGGGTAGTGATAAATGTGAACTACGACCACATGACCAGTTACAGAAATGAGGACTGTGATGGTGTGAATATTTCCTTCTTGCTTTGTTATGAGTATGTTTGTGTTTGTACATAAAGCAAATATTTTTGTTTCCTTTTCTATGTTATCCCCTTATCATATAACATAAGTTGTATTATTCATGTTATAGTATTTAAGTTATATGATAGGAAGTTTAAGAGTGAATGTTACCCAAAGACTTGCAACACATTCTGGTGAGTTTTAGTATGCTTCCAGTTGTACATAGGACAGCTGAATATTGTGAAGTAAACAATATGTCTGTTGCCATGTTCTATGTAGAGTCTAATATAGTTTAGACTATATTAGATGTTTATAGCTGCCAAGTTGATAAGGGATGGACTGTGATGGTTAGATTCATGTGTCATCTTGGCCAGGTAATGGTGTCCAGTTGTTTGGTCAAGCAAGCACTGGTCTAACTTTTACTGTGAGAACATTTTGTGGACTTAAATCATAGTCAGTTGATGGCATCTATGGCTGATTACATCTATGTTTAACTAATGGGAGTGTATTCCACAATGAGAGAATCCAATCAGTTGGATTTAGTCCAGTCAGTTGGATTTGAGCCAGTCATTTGGATTTAATCCAATTTGTTGAAGACTTTTAAGGGAGAGGGACAATTTCAGCAGTCAGAAGAGAGATCTTTCTTCTCTACTTCGGCCAACCAGCCTTTCCTGGGAATTCATTGAATACCTTCATCTTGTTTGCCAACTTGTGTCTTGCCCTGTGGAATTTTTGGACTCTTGTATCCCTACAGTTGCATGAGACACTTTTATAAAATCTCATATTTACAGATTTTTCCTGTTGGTTCTATTTCCCTAGAGAACATTGACTAATACAGCTATTAATAAGGAAATAGGAAATTACAAGTGTTGACGAGGATACAGAGAAAGAGGAACACTCATTCGTTGCTGGTGGTAATGTGAAATGGTGCAGCTGTCGTGCAAGACAGTTTGGCAGTTCCTCAGAAAGTTAAGTACAGAATTATGCTATGACCTGGCAATCTCACTTCTAGGTATATACCTGAAGAACTGAAAGCAGGAACTTAGCATATATGTGCACACCGATGTTCATAGCAACATTATTCACAATTGCCAGAAGATGGAAGTAACCCAAGTGTCAATCAACCGAGAATGGATTAACAAAATGTGGTATATACATACAATGGAATATTATTCACCTGTAAAAAGGAATGAAGTCCTGATACATGCGACAACATGGATGAATTATGAAAACATCATGTTGAGTGAAATAAGCCAGGCACAAAAGTACAAATATTTATGATCTCACTGATATGAAATAATTAGAATAAGCAAACTCATTGAATCAGAATCCAGAATATAAGTTACCAGGAGATGAGAAGGATAAGGAGTAGGAAGCAAGGCTTAAAATGTATGGAGTTCCTATTTGGAATGATGGAAATGTTCTTGTAACGGATGGTAAGGATGGCAGCACGATTGTGAATGTAATTCACAACACTCAAATATATACCTGAATGTGGAAAAACAGGAAATTTTTCATTATATATATGGTAATAGAATAAAAATAATTTTAAAAAATCCACAAAATTTCCTTACACAAACTGGAAACCCTAAATTAAGCCATGGACTACTGTTAATAGTACAATTATAAAAATGTGCTTTTACCAATTTAACATATGTACCTGCGCTGGTTTGAAAGGATGTACGTCCCCTAGAAAATTCATGTTTTAATCAAAATCCCATTTCATAAAGGTAGAATAATCCCTATTCAATATTGTATGTTTGAAACTGTAATCAGATCATCTCCCTGGATGATGTGATTTAGTCAAGAGTGGTTGTGAAGCTGGATTAGGTGACAACGTGTCTCCACCCATCTGGGTGGGTCTTGAAGTTTCTGGGGTCCTATGAAAGAGGAAACATTTTGGAGAATGAAAGGGATTCAGAGAGAGCAGAGAATGCTGCAGCACCATGAAGCAGAGAGTTCACGAGCCAGCGACCCTTGGAGATGAAGAAGGAAAACGCCTTCCGGGGAGCTTCATGAAACCGGAAGCCAGGAGAGAAAGCTAGCAGATGATGCTGTGTTCCCCATGTGCCCTTCCAGCCAAGAGAGAAGCCCTAACTGTGTTCACCATGTCCCTTCTCACTTGAAAGAGAAACCATGAACTTCATCAGTCTTCTTGAACCAAGGTATCTTTCCCTGGATGCCTTAGATTGGAATTTCTATAGACTTGCTTTAATTGGGACATTTTCTCGGCCTTGGAACTGTAAACTAGCAACTTATTAAATTCCCCCTTTTTAAAGCCATTGTTTCTGGTATAGTACATTCCAGCAGCTAGCAAACTAGAACAGTACCACACCAATACAAGGTGTTAATATCATGGAGGTATATTGGAATACTGTATTTTATGCATGGTTTTTCTGTAAACTTAAAACTTCTCTAACAAAAAAAAATTGAAGAATAAAGGTGAGGTGTTTATTTTTTAGATAGGGTGGTCTGTGAGATGTGGAATTGGTCTTTTAGGGGATCTGAGTTTTGACCTCACTAAAACAGTGTAGAATGCGATGTGAACATCTAACTGGCTGAAAAGGGTTTCAGCAAAGGGAACAGCAGTGCAAAGGACAGAGGCTGAGTGTGCCTGGCATATTTAAATCAAACAAGAAAGCTATCCTGGCTGGAGCAGATTGAGAAAGCAAAGGAAAAGTAGAAAATGAGGTTGAAAAGGAGCCAGTAACAAGGTGCTGTAGGGTTTTGAGGGCATGGAAAATAATTTGCTTATAATTTATGTTGAGAACTTAGAAGGTACTTGGCATTAACTTGATTTATATGTTATAAGGAACGCTCTGACCCTGACAGGGGCCTCTAAGAAATAAAGATCATCAGTCTTTGCCTGGAAAGAAACTATAAAAGAAACACTGCAGCTGCTTTTGGAGAATAGAATGCAGGAAGGTAGGCTTGTGGAGTCCTGAATTTGGCTGGTAGTGGAGGATGGTGAGATAATAGCTTAGGGAAGGAGAATGGACCAATAATTATGTCTAATAGCTTTCTGTTAATTGCTGGAGTTACAGAATGGAAATGGTAAGGAGATAAAGTAATTTGAAAACCGGATATGGAGAGCAGCATTGTTGGAGAAAATGAGGAAAGTAGAAGGCAGTTCTGACGTTCTGAAATTTGGCAATTAATAAGATGGTGGTAACATTAATTACAATAAAGAAATTAAGACAAGTTTGGAAGAGAAAGGCAGAGATGGTGGATTTTCAGTATATTGAGTATTTTGAGACACAGATGCTTAGCTGATAAAAACCATAACTTAATCTTGTCTCCAAATAAAAAATAGTTGGGAGGCCACATTTCATAAGTCTCAAGAGCAAGATGCTATTCATTTGCAAGTAGTAATCTATGTTGGCAAAAATGCTCACTATTTTAATAGTGACAAATCAAAAGCCAGGGAGACAGGAAAGAGACATTTCCAAATTCCTTCAGAAAATGTAACATAACATAATGTATCAGCGTGGTTGTAGAGATAGCCTGTCAAAGTTCAAATCTCTACTCCACCTTTTTCTAGCTGGATGACCTTGAATTAGATCTGTGCATAATTTCCTCATGTTTCAGGTTTACCTGAAAGGGTTGCTGTGGAAGCAGGGGGTTCTTATTTTGGGCCTTGCTATTAGGGTGTCTGTGAGCTATAGGGATAAAAAAATTATAACCTTTTTGTCATTACCCTCTCATGAAAATTTTGTATTTGGTTCAATTATAAAGGCAGGTGACAAATCACAATAGTAATAGTTTTAATACTATGGTTTATTTCCTGTAGAAACTATAGTTATTTTCGTATCACAGCAGAGTTGTGATATCTTGAAATAATGTTTATGTTCACCACTACTTTCAAATTATGGTATTAGAACTGGTATTAGATATACTGCTAGATTTTAATAGGATGGCAGAGTTTATCACTTAGCCGGGCCAAGTATCCTGCAAATCTGTGCCTCATGATCAATTATCATCATCACGCTGTGAAGTTAAATATTTATTAGTTCTCACGTCTAGGTTCCTTTCTAATATTTCTAAAATACAAATGTTTGTTGACTAGTATGTAAAAGGAGGTGAATGGTTTGTGATCATGGTATTTCATTATAATTGATTTCTTTGTTTTCCTATGTATTTAATTTTATGCATTTAGAAATACTTTTCTAAGAAGGGATCTATCGTTTTGATCAGATTATGGGAGGTGTTCATGGCACAAATAAGAGAGGACATCTTGAAATAGAGGAATAAAAAGTTGCCTATGCAGTGATCGAAGTAGTGAAGTGGTAGTACATGACCCATAACGAATGTTCAATGAGCAGTTCAATTGAAACTCTTAAAATGTGGAGTTTCAGAGAATAGAATAGAGTTAATCCTATTGATTTTTTGCTTTAGAGGTGCTCTGCACTTCGGTGTTCTAAATGAATGAAAGCCTGAACTGAGTGGTATCCGGGTGGGTTCCTCACGCCCGCCAGTGGGGCTGGAAGGAAAAGCGGTCAGGTTCTGCATCCAGGGGCTTTGAAGTAAATGTTAGAGTCCTTTGGAGGGCTCACGTGTGAGACACAACTGTATTCCTATAAATGTAAGAATGAGGACTACCGGTGCCCAGAGGAACCATCTCCTTACTTATTTCAAAAATCTCTCCCTAGCCTTCAAGAACGGAATTAAGTGCATCCAAGGCTCCAGGCAGAGCGCAGGAATAACAGGAGCCTCGCAAATTCCTAGGGCCCACTGTCTGTAAAAGCGGCAGGACAGACTGCCATTAGGATCCACCACCGAGAGGACCGCGGAGCTCTGGGCGTGGATCTCCTAGAAAACGCGGGACAGGCGCGCGGGGCGCGCACGGAGGCCCGGCCCCTTCGCCCCGCCCACTTCCTGCTCCATCCCGGGGGCCCATCCAGGTTTCCTCTGCCGGCGAACCGGATGCTCTGTCAGTCTCCTCTTCCGCGTCCTTGGCCGGTGTCGGAGCCTCTCGTGACGCCGCTGCCATCCGGCCGAGGGCCCAGCCAGGGGGCTCCCGGCGGCGTGCCCGGCAGGTGTGCGGCGCCGGTGGGAGCTGGGCGCGCACGGTTACCGCGCGTGGAGGAGACACTGCCCTGCGGCGATGGGGGCCAGGGGCGCTCCTTCACGCCGGAGGCAGGCGGGGCGGCGGCTGTGGTACCTGCCCACCGGGAGCTTCCCCTTCCTGCTCTTCCTGCTGCTGCTGTGCATCCAGCTCGGGGGAGGACAGAAGAAGAAGGAGGTAGGGAAAAGCGTCTTGGCCCAACCCCTAAGGGCCTGGGCGGGTCTGGGCGGGCCCGGGCGAGCCTTAGCGCTAAGCGGCTCCGGGGCGTTGCTAGGCAGCCGGGCGGCGCGGCGTGGGAGGCCTTTGGGGCTCGCAGCCCTGGCCTAGGCTTGTGGGGTTGTCCTCCCACCTAGAATGTGGGGTTAGCCCAGTGCTTTCTTAAAAAGGAAGAAAGAAAGAAAAAAACACTCACATTTTATACCTGGGGCGCTCTTCAGCTGGACGCCGAGCTTTAGGCACCTTTTGTCACTAAAAGGGGTGTGTTGGATGTGAAAATACCCGCTAGAAGTATTCGTAAACCTTCAGTACCTATTTGTCACATGTGTTTATGACTCTGCCCCCTTCGTTATCCTTTTCTAGAGGGATGAGACTATTGAGTTGTGTTTTAAGGTATTCTGTATTCTTAATTATGCGCTTTAAGGCTGTATGTTTTTTTTTTCTTTAGGTCGAACTCGTATGATTGTGAAAATATATTATTTAAGTGACGCACATTCGTTTGTGAAGTTCTAATAACCTCATTTCAGGCTTAGTCCACTGATTACGTTGATGATGGCGAGGTTCGAAGTAACTGACCTCTTTAAAAGCAGTTATAAAGTTATTTGTGAATTTCAGTTCATCATTACCATGGTTGGTTGATCCAGCAGGAAGAACAGAAAATCATATATTATGGAACTGTGGCTGAAGTTTCTAATTGTGAATCACTTCTGTAAGAGTCCTCTGCTTTTATAATTTAAGATGGTTTTTCCCAGTAAAGTTATTCCCCACACGTGGTTCAAATCTGAATCAGGATTAAAGCCTTATCTCAGTTTTTGGGAAGAGAGAGTGAAAGGGGAAAAAAGCTTTACATGCAAAGTAATTTTGATTTTTTTTTTCTCGTTATTTTTCTCCTGAAACAGCTGGCATGAGATATTAACTCATTTCTTCCTTTTGCTTTTTTTTGTTTTATCATGAAAGCAGGGCTTACAGAGTTCTTGGTAAAGTTCTAGTGAGAGGTTTAGTGAAGGATTTCTGTTAAATTAAAATTGTGCTTACAAATAAAAATTAAATATATACTTCCTGACGCTTTGTATTTATATGCCATCTACCAAGAATTTTAGATTTCATAGTTTTTCAGGAGAAAACTGGAGACTGAAAAGTGAACGGCTTTTTGTGGTTTACCAGAGCAGAGGGCAATAAAATATGATAGTTTATTTTCTAGAAAGATCACGATAACTTCACTTTCATTTGAAAGAAATAATATAGTCTAAAAAGTGTACATGTTCATGGCATCTCCAATTGTAAGGTTACTTTATCACATGCAAATGTTTGCTAATTCCATTTAATTAAGTATAAATTTTAATACTATCTACTTCTATTAAAACATGTTTTTATAAAAGATCTTGAAAATGAAAAAGTTCGAGGACTAAAAAATATATCTGCCAAAACTACTTTCATTTCTCCTAAATGGTAGGGCCTAATTATAGTATATACTGTTAATGCCCTGTACTCAACTATTACTTAAGGAAAAGAAGAGTAAAATAATTTCAGTAGTTGAGGTTTTGCCACTTTACTCACTGAGCATATATACCTATGAAATATAGGCCAGTTCTGTATCTGCTACTCAATTCAAAAACTGATTTCTTCCAATGCTGAAAAAAAAATATTTTATATTGAAAATGTAGGAGTTATTCAAGAGTTGTTTTGACCACGTATGATTTCTTTTTTAGAACATGATGCCTGTCATTGTATCAGAAAGTAGAGCATTTGGAGCTGATTTACCCCAATAAATATTAGTGGCACATGTACCAGACAGCTGATTTGATATGAAGAGTATATTCTTTCCTCCAGAGGAAGCCAAATTAAGTCTTAAGTTGAACCTAGAATCAGAAATGCTTGCAAGAAATTCATAGTTATGGGTACAAATAGTTACTACCATAGGCTTTTCAGGGCAAACAGATGATCCAGTTACAGCTTAGTCCCTGTTTAACTGTATGACATTGGGCAAATCATTGTGTCTTCACGTGGTTGAAAATACAGAAATAATAGTTACATCTCAGGAGCTTTGGGTTTAAATAAGACCCTGAATATAAATTGCTTAGTGCAGAGCCTAGACTATCACATATGCTCAGTAATTGGTATCTACATAATAGTGTAGTCCTCATTTATGCAGTATGATGAAATCCCAAAATGTGGTATGATTTTTTTTCTAATTTTTTTTTTCCGGCTAAGTAAACTGACTTTATAATAGTAGTAAATTTCATGATTACTGGAATAAATTTTGTTACTTATTTTATAATGAAACACTGGCAATTCCAACTCTTTTATGTTGTTTCCAATGAGGGTTTTTGGCATCATGGAAGAATTGGTGCTATTTTGTGGATATGTTTGTGTGTGTGTGTACGTACGTATGTATATGTGTATTTAGATACATACTCCTTCATGAAGACAATTTCATTCATTAACTAAAAAATTAGTTTTGTTGTAGTCTCTTTAGAATATAGTCAAGAGAAATAGGTAAATGAATAGGCAAAGAAAATTGGCAGGATTTTTGTAATCATTTTCCTTAATTGCATTGAATACCCCCATTAAGAACTAATTTTTGAATTCCCATGTTAAATGAGGTACATTTGAGGGAAACTTTGGCTTCTTAGTAGTAGCTTATCATGTGTTTCCTTTATTTTTGGTGGCTTCTCTCTTAAATCATTGATACTTGTTAATCAGTTTAGTTTAGAATTATCTTAATTTATAATGACCTCTACTGGTAATGTAAAAATCTCAAATTCTATAATGATGACCAGTAACCTTAAAGGCTTCCCCATTATGAAAAACAGCTGTTGTGATAATTAAATCTACTTACAAAGAAAATGATTAGCTAATAGGCTGTGGCAGATAGAATAGGTAACAATAAATATGCATAATTTGGGGGAAAATAGAATAGTTTATAAATACATTTTTAGAGAGAAGTACTACCTTTGCCTAAATAAAACATAATTCAATTGCCTCTGATATAATTACCTATGTCATTAATGGTTTTAAGCATATTTTATACTAAGATGTATATATCCAATTATTTTTAGTGGTCTAGGCATGAAATAGAGACTTTGCTATCTTAGCAAATGATAAAAAAGGAGAGGATAGATGTAGGCAATGGATCTTTACATCAAGTACAGAACTTAAGTGGAAGAAAAGGTTTGCAAACAGCATCACTTTAAGAAATGCATAGTAATTATACATTGATATGTATACATATATGCATAGATTATGCTGATAGCATGCTTTTTTCTCATCTTGGTTAGATGTGAATGATATTCCCTTGTAGTGTGATCAGAAATGATAGGTTTACCTAGAGTGGCCAGAGCTACTTGTCAAGCACTGGAGATGTTAGTCTGCTGCCGTTTCACAGATGATGACAAGACAAGAGACTCCTGGGCTAGAGGCAAAGCATAGTTTATTACTTGCAGCAATAGAATTGTCAGTATCACCATTTATGCTTGCTTCTTGAGATTCAGTTCCACGGGGCAACATGAAGAAAGCCAGATGATGCCTGCACATAGTAAGTTACATAACAGCATAGGAATCTTGAGCTTAGGGAGCCCAAATCATCTTTTATATTGTATGTATTAGTCAGTTTTCCTAACGTATCCAATAGGGTATGTGTGTGTGAGACTTACAGGAATTGACTTACGTAATTGTGGGTAAGTGGGCAAGTCCGAATTCTGTAGGGTAGTCCTTAAGCTGGGAACTCCAATGAATATTTCCATGAATTCCCTGGGAAAAACTGGCTGACTGAAGTAGTTAGAAATTCTAACTGCAGAAATCATTAGTTCTCCTTTTAAGGCCTTCAATTGATTGGATAAGATTGATCTCATTGCTGAATGCAGTCTCCTTTGTTAATTTTAGGTGTAATAGCCACACCTGTGATCAGCTGATAATGCTTTAAATCCCTGAAATATCCTCACAGTTACAATCAAGCCAGTGCTTCCTTACCCAGACAACTGGACGCCATAACCTTGTCAGATTAACACATGAACTTAATCATCATAATGTACGATAATCTTCTCTGACTTTTGCCGTGGTGGGAGACATTATCTTTATAAAACTGGAAAGTATACGAACTTACCTTTTGTTTTGGAAGGGCACATTTTTAAAAAAAAAATATTTTTATTTTAAAAATTTAACGTAAACAAACATATATTCTTGACATAAAAACATTCCATACGTGATGTTCAATCAGTGGCTCAGAATATCATCACATAGTTGTATATTCATCACCATGATCATTTTTTGAACATTTGCATCGCTCCAGCAAAAGATATAAAAAGAAAAAAGAAAAAACTCATACATACCATACCCCTCACCCCTCCCTCTCGTTGACAACTAGTGTTTCCATCTACCAATTTATTTTACCCTTTATCCCCCCTGTTATTTACTTTTTTTTTTTATTTTTGCATGGACAGGCACTGGGGTCTCTGGCATGGCAGGCAAGAACTCTTCCTGCTGAGCCACCGTGGCCCGTCCCCCGTATTATTTATTTATTTGTTTTTATCCATATTTTTTACTCATCTGTCTAAACCCTGGATATAAGGGGCATGAGACACAAGATTCTCACAATCACACACATTGTAAACGTTATATCTTTATACAGTTGTCTTCAAGAATCTAGGCTATTGAAACACAGCTCAGCAGTTTAGGGTATTTCCCACTAGCCACTTCTGGAAGGGCACATTTTGCCTTCCAAGGTTATGTACTCTCCAAGCATCCAAGAAAAGGTGGTCCACAACAAAGGCAGTCAGTGCTTCACCTTACAAAATGTGTAGAAATCCATGCAGAATGATCTCGTAAGTAAGAGGTAATAACTTTTCAAAAGAATATTTTCAGGATGTTTTCCTCCTGATCCGTTTACCACTAGCATCTTCAGTCCTGTAAATGTGCTCTGTTCTGCATGTTAAGACACAGAGAAAGGAAAAGAACAGAATCTGAGCCACACTGGGACCCAGATTCATCAACTATTATAATTTTGCCACATTTTACTTTTTTATTCTCTCTCTCTCTCTCTTTAGCCCTAAGAATTCAGTGATTTTGAATGTCAATGTGATATGTATACCCATTACTGATTTTGTTACCTCAGTGGTCTCCAGAGTTGATTTGGCTTATCTGACTTCATCATGACTGCTTCTTTCTGTAAGAATCCCTCTTCGAACATTATTCTAATCAAGATAGGAAACTTCCCTTTGGTTATGTATAGAAACAACTGTGTTCCCTTGCTAGAAAATTGGGAGATGACTACAAGTATATTCTTTGTGTGTGTGTGCAGGTGTGAATGCATGTATATATGTGTGAGAGAGAGACAGTGAAACAGGTGATATTTGTCAGTCTCCATCCAGTTTTTTTTTTTAACTTTTTATGTTGTAATACTTTCAAACTTATAGGACAGTTACAAAAATTATACAAACCCCATACAGAGAAATCTGATATATTCCTGTCCCCTGCCTTTCACAACCTAGGTAACCAGATCCACCAATTTTAACGTTTTTTGCCATATTTGCTGTATCACCTATCTATCTGTCTATCTACATTTTCTGGACACTTGAATATAGGTTTTATACATCATGCTCCTTGAACTCTTAATACTGCCATGATCATATCCCAAGAACAAGGTTTTTCACTTATGTAACCACCTGAAATGTAGTTAACAAGTTCAAGACATTTTACATTGATGAAAAGCTTTCAATCTACATTTCAGTTTTTTCATATGTCTCAATAATATCCTTTTAAGGCTTCTCTCCTCCTTTAGTAGATCCCACCCAGGATCATGTATTGCCTATAATTGTCATTGTCTTTTTTTGTGTGTGTGCTGTATGGCGGGGATCACATTTCATTCTTTTTCCATATGAGTACCCTGTTATTGAAGCACCATTTGTTGAATTTTTGTTTGTTTGCTTGTTTCTTTTGTTTTTGGGAAGTACGTGGGCCGTGGGCAGGGAATCAAACCTGGGTTTCCTGCAGGCAGGCGGTAATTCTACACCTGATCTACCCTTGCACTCCCTGTCATCATCTCTTAGTTGCTTTCTTTTTTTTTTTGATTGTGGAAACATGTATACAACATAAACTTTCCCCTCTCAACCACTCCCAAGCATGCAATTCAGTGGAACTAATCTCTTGTCCCACTGATACCCTCACTACCTTCTATTACTTCAACTTTCCCATCTCCCCAAATAGAAACCCTACTCCATTATGTATTAACTCTCCATTCCACCTGCCCCTCACCCTGGCAATCTGTACTCTTATATTTCTGTCTCTATAAGCTTTCATATTCTTTGAAATTTTCTTTGTAGTTAGTTATCTTGGAGTTTAAATTTAATATCCTAAATCTATAACAGTTTCATTTGTTTTCATGCCAACTTCAAGAATATGCACAAACTATGTTCTTATTCCGTCCTGTCCCTTAACCTTTATTTTATTTCTTTTCACAAATTACATGTTTGTACATTATGAAGTGAAAACCACTGTTTTATCATTGAATTTTATGCATTTGCCTTTTAGATTCTATAGCTAGTAAAAAGTGGAGTTACCAAGCAAAGATACCAAAGTGCTGGCATTTATATTTATCCTTGTTACCTTCGCAGATCTTTTTTTCTTCATGCAGCTTTGATCTATTATCTATTATCCTTTTTTTAATTAAAGAAGTTGTAAATTCATAGGAAAATTATGCATAAAATAAAGAGTTCCCATATACCACCCTGTCATTAGCACCCTACATTAGTGTAGTACATTTGTTACAACTTGTAAAAGAAAGTTTCTATAATTGTACTGTTTGCTATAGTCCATCATTTATAATGGGCTCCACTGTCCTTTTAACCTGTTGAGCTTTCTTTAGTGTTCCTTATAAGACTGGTCGAGTGGTGATGAAATCCCTTAATTTTTGTTTAACTTGTAATGTCTTATTCTCTCCCCTCATTTTTGAAAGACAATGTAGCTGAGTATAGAGCTCTTTATTAGAAATTTTTTTGCTTTCAGCACTTTAAACGTGTCATCCCACTGCCTTCTTGCCTACATGGTTTCTGATTAGACATTGGAATTAATCTTATTGAGGCTCCCTTGTACATAATTTATTGCTTCTCTCTTGCACCTTTCACAATTCTCTCTTTATCTTTGATGTTTGACAAATTGATTATAATGTGCCATGACATGAGTCTATTTGGATTTACTCTGTTTGGAGTTCATTAAGTGTCTTGGGTGTTGTATATTCATGTCTTTCATTAAATTTGAGAAATTTTCAGCCATTATTTCTTTAAGTATTTCTTCTGCTCCTTTCTCTTTCTTTAATACGTATATATTGGTAAGCTTGATGGTGTCCTCCAGATTTCTTAGGCTCTACTCACTTTTCTTCATTCTTTCTTCTTTCTGCTCCTCATACTAAATGAATTTAATTGTCTTATCCTCAGGTCCATGGATATTTTATTCTGCTAGCTCCAGTCTTTTGACTCCTCATAGGGAATTTTCATTTTCTGTTACTATGGTCTTTAGCTCTGTTGAGTTTCTTTTCATTGTTTCCATCTCTCTGTTGCTATTCTCTTTGTGTTAATTTATCATTTAGTTCTTTTTTCATGTTTTCTTTGATCTCTTTGAGCATATTTAAGGTTATTTCTTTTATGGTCTTTGTTTGGTATGTCCCAGGTCTGTTTTAATCTCATTTGCCTGGGTCATCACTCCAGTTTCTTTGTAGTTTTTGGCACCTGGTGTTGAAAGCTGGACATTTTGATATTTCAATGTGTTATTTTTGGAATTTGGACTCTGAGGCATCTATTCCTTAAGCTTTTATCCAGGTATTATATTTATCTGGTATTATAACAGACCTTTCCTTGAAAGTGAGGAGAAAAAAAAAAAAGGAAGGAAAAAAAGAAAACACTTTTCCCTTCTTTGCAGATTTAGAGAATAGTTCCAGTCCAAAGTATAGGGACTTCCCCGATCCTTTATGTAACCTTTTCTGTGTAGTCTTGGGCATGCATGAGTGAGCCTAGGTATTCCCCCATTTACCTGTTTCCAAGGGGTCCCCGGTTTCGTCATGGTCCTGGGCACTGCTGCACTGTATGTCCTACAGCTTGCAATCCCTTGCTTCAGGTAGCACTACTTGACTGCTCTCCCACAGAGTTCTGTAGGAGGATTCTGTGGACTGCCTTCTACATACTGTGCAAGTGTGGGATGGTGAGGCCTTTAGGCCACTACTGCATATTGGGTCAGACCTATTTGCTCCCAGTATATAAGTTTACTCTGCTGGAACTGGGACTAGGGATCTGCACTGGGAGCATAGCTCTATTTCTTACCGAGTTGGTGAGAGGTTGGGGAGGAACCAGCCAGGGCACCAACAGATCCTACCGCTTTTAAGAAATCTTTTTCTTTATTTGATGTTCACCTTGTTACTACAGTCCTTTAACTGTTTTCTGGAGATTTGAGAAAGATGTTTCTGCTAGTTCTTGCTGGTTCTTCAGAGCTTCTGTGGGGGGGATGGAGCCTGAAGTATCTTACCCTTTTGATCACAGTGGGCCTTCATCCAGTTTTTATTTTTTATCTATCTATTGGGCAATATTTTGGCAGCATCTCAAAATGAGCGTATCTAAATGGCAACTCTTAATCCTTCCCTTTGCCCGTCTGTTGCATCTATATTCTTAATGCTGTTAACAATGCTAATTTATGTGGAACAAATTTTAACATCCTACAGCTAATCTTAATGTAATCATGGGTATGATAATCTTTGAAGCTCTTATTCTTTATCTTGTACATGAATTTAAGGAGAGTATTTTATAAAAATAGGATTCCTTATATTATAAATATATAAAACAAAAATAACTATTTAGTTTGAATATTAAAGCTTCAGACATTTTTTTAGAAGACAATGTATTTTTTTGTAATAGTTGATATTTCTCTGTTAGTCTGTGTGCCTGCCTGCATGTCTGTCTCAATTTCTGTTCAGCCCCAGAAGAAGAAATGTTCAACACAGTGAGCTTTTAGAGTTTTTTGAAATTTATGATAAAAGAGTTAACATAGAATGTCATTCTGAAGTCATTAATTAACTGAAAAAGTTAAGAATGAAGAGAACTTTTTTACTGTCATATTCATTGTTATTAAGGTTTTGGTTGCTCAGATAATCATAAGTATCTAGATTGATATTTCAAGGTAAAAAGAAATTTCCCTTCCCTTGCATGTTTCCACAAGAACTCAAGTACCTTTAATTGAAAGGTGCACTTGAGTACAAGTTAAATAAATTGTGGAATTTATTTTACTGAAGAAATGTTTTTTTTTTTTTTACTTTAGAAGTATATATTTTAGAGATCACTTAATGTTGTAAGTTTGATTTGACTGAACTTTTCAAAATATTTTGGTTCAGAATCTTTTCTGCTTGCAAACAGGAGCAAATTATTGACAAGTTAGTTCATGTGAGTTTTGTTGTAAAATTTAATATCCAAAATTGATTATAAATTGTGAAATCTGGTTATAATTCTGAGTAAATGTTAAATTGAATTAGATAAGTTAGTATCATTTACAGAACTTAACAAACTTGCAGGTTGGAACTAAGGCTAAATTATATCAGAAAATGAAAAAAAGAAAGAAGTAACGATATAGTTGATAGAATGTTAGGCATTTCACTTAGATCATGTATAATATTTACAACACCTTTGCAGGGTGTTTGTGGCAGATAGTTTAGTTTGTCTAACTTTTGTCTTTGCTAACAGTACCCGTGGTTTGGTGTAAGTATTGGGAAAAGCTTAGTAAGTATTGGGAAAAGCTTAGAGTCTTCTAAGTCCCAAGAAACACATTTTTATCATTCAGAGATCATCAGAGTTATTTTAGTACCTTGCAGGTTATTGGTTTAGGAATAAAGTGTATGACACAATTCTGTGGGACTTTGATGAAAGTTTCCAACTCTTTCATAAAGCACACAAAGAAGGGACGTTCTCCCTCTTGCTAGATGTGTGTATGAGAATCTGATGCTTGAGTTACTGAAGAAGTTATCTTATAATTGTGAAAGTACAGGCCTGACGGCAAAACCAGTATATATGTTCAGAATAGCACAGTATAAAAATGTGAAAAGTATGGGTCCTTGCTGACATGACATAACTAACCTTATAATTACTATAACTCGAGGCTTGTCATGTGAATTAATAACCTTCCTTATTGTTCGATACATTTCAAATTGTGTATTTTTTTAAATATCTGTAAGTATTCTACCAAGGGAGGTCTTATTGTAGTAAGTGAATGCCCAAGATTGCAGTTTGTAAATTTACAGCCTTATTCTTAAGGCCTTTTCCTATTTTGTTTTAATAACTTAAGAATTACCTACCTACATGACTAGAACTTGTGAATTAGATATTAAATATCAGTAGAGGGCCATTTAGGTGTATTTGGCCTCCCTGATCCTTAAATACCAGTGGAAAGCTTTAGAAGTCTATGTTTGTTTGTGTGTGCTAGGAAGTGAATTTTCTGTTCCTTTTACTGAAAGAAATTTGTTTTTTACTGTATGAACTGAAGCTCTCTATTTAAATGTCGTATAAACCAAAGACTGTGGGGCAAAGATTGGGAATAAATTTAATATATGCCTTAAAAACTGTTAGCTCAAGAAAGAAATGCATAATAAGGAATACCTCAGTTACATTTGCTGTATGTTGTCTTTTTTTTTGAAATGTATGCAATGGAATCCATCCAGCCATAAAAAGAAATGAAGTGCTGATACATGGTTCAACATGAATCAACCCCAGAAACACATGCTCAGTGAAAGAAATAAAGCACAAATGGTCACTTATTATTATGTAAAATATCCACAATAGACATATGCATAGAAAAGATTAGTGGTTGCCAGAGGATGGGAGATAGGGAGAATGGAGACTGAGTGTTAATGACACAAATTTTCTTTGTCCAGTGATGAAAATGCACTGGAATTAGATGTTGGTTATGGTTGCACAACTCTGAATCAATTGAAAACCACTGAATTGTACATTTAAAAAGGTGAATTTTATTTAATGTGATTTTTTTTTCCAATAAGGCTGTCATTTAAAAGATCAACTCAGAGTAATTTATCTGAAATGAAAATCTGATTTAAAATTTGATCTTGTTTAACACTTTTCAGTAGCTTCCCCTTGTCTTTTCGAATAAACTTCAAAGACCTTTACCAGGGCTTTGTAGGTCCTTCATATGATAACCTTTATGTACCTTGTAACATTTTTGCCATCCCTTGCTCCAGCTATAGACCTATCAAAACTCTATGCTCCTGTCATATTGAGCCTCTCTGCTTGGTACTTTCAAACATTCTTTCTCCCTTACGTCTAGCATCCTCTTTTTTTTTTTTTTTTTAAGAAGTTTTGTTCTTAAACTTTTTTTTATTGTGAAATATAACATATTACAGAAAAATGATAAATTTCAAAGTACAGTTTAACAGTTATAGAGCAAATTTCAAAATATTGTATGGGTTACAGTTCCACAATTTCAGTTATTTCCTTCTGGCTCTTCTAATACATGAGGTACTAAAAAGAAATATCTGCATAATGATTCAGTAGTCATAATCCTTTGTTAAATCCTAACGTCTCTGTTATAACACCTCCCTCTCATTTGATCATTCTCTCAGTCTTCAGGGATATTTGGGCAATGACCTTTCTAACTTCTTCATGTTTCTAACTTTGTGTTGATGTTATGGCCTGGGGGAATGCAACTGGCTGATGTTCTGGGAGAGACTGGTACCTCTAAGTTTCAGGGCTTATCCGGCATAGGCACTATCTGGGGGGTTTAAGTTTCTGAAAAATAAACCTTCTAAGTAAAACTTTTATAGTGTCTTACATAGAATTCTGGGGATTCTTTAGGGCTTTCAGGAGTACTGTTGATTGGGACTTGGCATACTATGGCAATTTGTAATATCTGGCTGAAGCTTGCCTAAGAGTAACCTCCAGAATGGCCTTTCAACTCTGAAATCTGTTAACCCTTGAAACTTTATCTTGTTAATGTTTCTTTTCTCTGTTTTGGTCAAGCAGACATTCTTAATTCCCTGATGCCAGGGCTGGACTCATCCCTGGGAGTCATCTCCCATGTTGCCAGGGAGCTTACCTCCCTGAAATTTGTGACCCATGTAGGGAGGGATGGTAATGAGTTTGTTTGCAGAGTTTGGCTTAGAGACTCTGAGACCACATCTGAGCAACAAAATAGGTTCTCTTGGGGGTGATTCTTACGTGTGTTTATAGGTAGGCTTAGCTTACCATTACAGAAATAAGTTTCATAAGGGCCAGCCTCAAGGTCAAGGGCTGGATTATTAAATTGGGAGACCCCAGTGCTTGAGAGAATATCAGGAATTTCCCCCAGGTGGGAAGGTTTAATACTTCCAAATTTTTTCTCCAGACCTTCAAGGGACTTTACAAATACATTTTATTATCTGGTCAAAATATTCTGGACTGTATCATGCTGTTACAGTGTCATCAGATCTCATTCCCTATTCTAGGTTCCATGTAATTAGATAGCTTAAATAAACTGGCCGGACAGGTTAAGTTAGATAGTGTTCAAATTTAAAGTTTGAACAGAATAAACATCTCTTCTTTTGGTCTTATATGGAAGTTGAAGTTTTAAAATACATACCATATCATCCTTTACCTTGTGTTCTGATTTACCTTAGTCCCAACCAGGTCAACTTCATATCTCTAATTGAAGCCTGATTTCTTTTTCACCTTCTCCAACTTGCTGTATGGAGTAATGCTAAATTTCAGAGCTATAGAACTCCAACTCTGAGTTTTAGGTGTCACATGGTGTTGGAGAAGCCATATCGCCAACATGGCTGCCGTGGCTGATGCAAGGCAACACAAAATGGCTGACTGTAATTCTGCCCTCCGCCCTAGCAACAATGGTGACCAATCCCAGCAATCTGCCCTCCACCCTAGCAACAGCGGCGACCAATCCCAGCCCGACACGTGTCCCTGCATGCTCCCAACCTATATAAGCCAGTGCACTTTCTCAATAAAGCAGACGCCTTCCGCTCAGCTCTGAGGGTTGTGTCCTGAGTCGTGTGCTGTGTGTCCGTGTGACTGACTCAGTAGGGCCACTTACCCCCAGCCATCAGCTACCCCACAACATGGGTACCTGTAGATCCAGGAAACTACCAAGTTATATGCACAGAGCACAGCATCTCAGAATTTAGAAATAATAGTTCTAATAAGTATGACTGTTGTAAGAATTTGGACCTTAGTTCTCTTATAGACATTTCTTAAATGAACCCATACAATATTTGTCCCTCTGTTTCTGGCTTATTTTGTTCAACCTGATGTCTTCGAAGTTCATTCACCCTGTTGCATTCCTCACGGCTTCTGAGTTTGCAAAAGCTGCAGGAATGCGATATACCAGAAATGGAACAGCTTTTAAAAAGGGGAATTTATTAAGTTACAAGTTTTTAGTTTAAGGCCATGAAAATGTCCAAATTAATGCAAGCCTATAAAAATGTCCAATCTAAGGCATACTGATTTAGTTTGCTAGCTGCTGGAATGCAATATACCAGAAATGGAACGGCTTTTAACAAGGGGAATTAAAGGGTTGCTAGTTTACAGTTCTAAGGTCGAGAAAATGTCCAATTAAAACAAGTCTATAGAAATGTCCAGTCAAAAGCATCCATCCAGGGAAAGGTACCTTGATTCTAGAAGGCCAGTGAAGTTCAGGGTTTCTCTCTCAAGTGGAAGAGCACATGGTGAACACAGTCAGGGCTTCTCTCTCATCTGGAAGGGCACGTGGCGAACACAGCGTCATCTGCTAGCTTCCTCTCCTGGCTTCCAGTTTCATGACGCTCCCTGGGAGGCATTTTCCTTCTTCATCTCCAAAGGTCGCTGGCTGGTGGACTCTGCTTTGTAGTGTTGCTCTCTCTGAATCTCTCATTCTCCAAAATATTTCTTCTTTTATAGGACTCCAATACACCAATCAAGACCCACCCAAATGGGTGGAGACATGTTGTCCCTGAATCCAGTTTAACAACCACTCTTGACTAAATCACATCATCCAGGGAGATGATCTGATTGATGACAGTTTCAAACATACAGTATTGAATAGAGATTGTTCTACCTTTATGAAATGATATTTTGACTAAAACATGGCTTTTCTAGCGGGCATACTTCCTTTCAAACCAGCACACATACCTTGGTTGGAGAAGGCTAATGATGTTCAGGGTTTCTCTCTCAGCTGGAAAGGCATATGGCGAGATCTGCTAGCATTCTCCCCACTTCTTGTTTCATGAAGCTCTCCCCCGCCCCCCCCCCCAGGGCATTTTCCTTCTTCATCTCCGAAGGTGTCTTGCTGCATGGGCTCTGTAGCTTTTTCCAAAATGGTTCCCTTTTAGAAGGCTCCAGTAAGCAACCCTGCCTCGAATGGGATACATCTCCATGAAAACCACCTAAGCAAAAGTTACCACCCACAATTGAGTGGGTCACATCTCCATGGAAATAATAGCAAAGATACCACCCAGCAGTATTGATTGAGGATTAAAGGACAGGGTTTTTCTGGGGGTACACAACAGATTCAAACTGGCGCGATTCCTTTCTGTAGCTGCACAATATTAATATTCTATCATATGTATACACCACAGATTGCCCTTCTGCTTTTAAGTCGATCCTTTTGGCCACCTCCATCCATTGGCTATTGTGAATAATGACTCTATACACATCACTGTGCAGATGTCTAGTCACGTCCCTGCTTTCAGTTCTTCTGAATATATTCCTAGTAATGGGATTGCCTAATCCTATTGTGAACCCTATATTTAACCTCCTGTTTTTTTTTTTAAATTTTTTTAAATACCAAAAAACACCAGATGCAAACATTCCTCTTTTGATCATTCCGTTCTGCATATATAATCAGTAATTCACAATATCATCACATAGTTGCATATTCATCATCCTGATCATTTCTTGAAACATTTGCATCTATTCAGAAACAGAAATAAAACAAAAACAGAAAAAAAAATTTATACATACCATATCCCTTACCCCTCCCTTTCATTGATCACTAGCATTTCAAACTAAATTTATTTTAGCATTTGTTCCCCGTATTATTTATTTTTATTCCATATGTTTAACCTCCTGTTGATTTGCTTAACCTCTGGAAGGGCTATACCGTTCTACTTCCCTGCTAACATTGAATAGGTTTACCTCTCACTCCACATCTTCTCCAGCATTTGTATCTTTCTGTTTGTTTGTTTATTAATTAATTAATTAATTATTGATGCTGCAGTTTTTGTTGAGATATATTCATATACCATATATTTTATCCAAAGTATGCAGTCAGTGTCTCACAGAATCTTTAATTTGTTACATAGTGATCTTCACTCTCAATTTTAGGCAATTTTCATTGCTCCAAAGAGAAAAATAACAGATATGCACAGCCACACATAAAAGAAAACCCAAAACACCCCATATTCCTTCTCCCCCCCATTTATTTACCCCTAGTATTGGTGTGATACTAGTAAGATATTGCTGTTTAATATAGTCCATAGCATGCAATATGTAATTTTTCCCATATGCTATTCTATTATTAATTCTTTATGCAAGTGTCATATTTGAAGTAGTTCATACAAGAACTTATTTTATTTGTAGTGTTAATAGGTGAGATACATGACTTTAGACAACCCTTTTCAGTCAGTCATCTTCAGTAGGTACTGTTACTTAAAATCCCAATAACAAACTAACATCACATCTGTCCATTCCCAAATTTAAGATCAACCTTGTTAATAAATCTGTACATGTTAGGTAACCACTCCCCCTTCTCTAGCGTCTGTTTATCTCTAGGTCCCCTATATTCTACATTTTAAGACTTGGAATTTATATTTTCTAGGTGGCTCATATTAGTGGTATTATTCCATACATATCCTTTTGTGTTTAGCTTATTTCATTCAGCATTATGCCTTTGAAGTTTATCCATGCTGTTGCATACCTCAGGACCTCATTCCTTTCTTCTGCTGTACAGCATTTCATCACATGCATATACCACATTTTGTTTATGTACTCATCTATTGATGGATGCTTGAGTTGTTTCCATGTTTTGGTAGTTGTAAATAATGCCACAGTGAACATTGGTGTGCAAATGTCTGTTCATATCGCTGCTTTCAGATCTTCTGGGTATATAGTGAGTAGTGGAATTGCTGGGCATAGTGTAACTAGACAGTTTTCTGAGGAATTGCCAACCTGTCTTCCACAGCGGCTGTATTTTTTTACATTTTACATTCCCACCAGCAGTGAATAAGTGTTCCATTTTCTCCACATCCTCTCTAACATTGTGGTTTCCTGATTGTTAAATAGCAGTCATTCTTATAGGTATGAGATGATATATCTCATTGTGGTTTTTATTTGCATGCCCCTAAAAGCTAATAAAGATGAGCATCTTTTCATGTGCTTTTTAGCCATGTCTTTTTCCTCTTTGAAAGAATGTCTGTTTATGTCTTTTGCCCATTTTATAATTGGGTTCTTTGTCCTTTTATTGTTGAGTGTATGATTTCTTTATATTTAGTGGATGTGCTGGTTTGAAAGGATGTGTGTACCTAGAAAAGCCATGTTTTAATCCTAATCCCATTTTTAAAGGCAGTAATCAGATCATCTCCCTGGAGATGTGATTTAATCAAGATTGGTTGTTAAACTGGATTAGGTAGAGGCGTGTCTCCACCCATTTGGGTGGGTCTTGATTAGTTTCTGAAGTCCTATAAAAGAGGAAACATTTTGGAGAATGAGAAATTCAGAGAGAGCAGAGCAGGACGACATAGTCACATAGTCACATGAAGCAGAGTCCACCAGCCAGTGACCTTTGGAGATGAAGAAGGAAAATGCCTCCTGGGGAGCTTCATGAAACAGGAAGCCAGGAGAAGATGCTAGCAGATGACGCTATGTTTGCCGTGTGCCTTTCCAGATGAAAGAGGAACCCTGACCATGTTCACCATGTGCCTTTCCAGATGAGAGAGAAACTCTCACTGTGCTCACCATGTGCTATTCTACTTGAGAGAGAAACCCTGAACTTCATCAGCCTTCTTGAACCAAAGTTATCTTTTCCTGGATGCCTTTGATTGGGCATTTCTATAGACTTGTTTTAATTGGGACATTTTCTCGGCCTTAGAACTAAACTAGCAACTTTCTAAATTCCCCTTTTTAAAAGCCATTCCATTTCTGGTATATTGCATTCTGCTAGCTAGCAAACTAGAACAGTGGATATCAAACCAGATATATTTTTTCCAAATGTTTTCTCCCATTGAGTTGGCTTTCTTTTCACCTTTCTGACAAAGTCCTTTTGAAGGCCATATGTTCAGTCTTGAAGAATTCCCATTTATCTATTTTATCTTTTGATGCTTGTGCTTTGGGTATAAGGTCTAAGAAGTTACCTTCTAATACTAGATTTGAAGATGTTTCCCTATATTTTGTTCTTGAAATTTTATGGTACTGGCCCTCATATTTAGGTCACTGATCCACTGTGAGTTAATTTTTGTATAGGGTATGAAGTAGAAACCCTCTTTGATTCCTTTGTATACGGATATCCAGTTCTTCCAGCTCCATTTATTGAAGAGACTATTTTGTCCCATTTCAGTGGAATTGGGGACCATGATTAATTGCCTATACATCTGAGGTCTATTTCTGAACTCTCAATTAGACTGTGTTGATCCCCATGTCTATCTTTGGACCAGTACCATGCTGTTTTGACTACTGTGGCTTTTTAATGAGCTTTAAAATCAGGAATTGTAAGTCCACCCATTTCATTATTATTTTTTAGGATGTTTTCCTATTCAGGGCCCCTTTCCCCCCTAAATAAATTTGGTTATTCCTTTTTCCAAGTCTTCAAAATAGGTTATTGGAATTTTGATTGGTATTGCGTTGAATCTATAGGTCAGTTTGGGTTGAAGGTTAATGACTTTTAACCTTCCTATGCATGAACACAGAATGTCTTTTCACCTATTTAGGACTTCTTTGATTTCTTTTAGCAATGTTTTGTACTTTTCTTTGTATAGGTCCTTTATATCCTCGGTTAAGTTTATTCCTAGATACTTGATTCTTTCAGTTGCTATTGTGAATGGAATTTTTTTTTCTTAATTGCCTCCTTGGTTATGTCATTACTAGTGTATAGAAACATTACTGAGTTTTGTGCATTATTTTGTAACCCACCACTTTGCTGGATTTGTTTATTAGCTCAGGTAGCTTCGTCCTAGATTTCTTAGGATTTTCCAAATATGTGATCATCTCATCTGAAAATAACGAACGTTTTTACTTCTTCCTCTCTGATTTGGAGGCCCTTTATTTCTTTTTCTTGCCTGATTGCTCTAGTTAGAACTTCTAGCACAGTGTTGAATAATAGTGGTGACAGTGGGCATTTTTGTCTTGTTCCTGCTCACAGAAGAAAGGCTTTCAGTCTCTTACCATTGAGTATGATGCTAGCTTAGTTTTTCATGTATGCTCTTTATCAAATTAGGAAGTTTCCTTCAGTTCTTTCCTTTTGAAGTGTTTTTCCTCAGAAAAGGATGCTGAATTTTGTTGAATGCTTTTTCAGTGTCAGTCGACATGATTATGTGATTTTTCCCTTTTACTTTGTTAATATGTTGTATTACATTGATTGCAAGTGAACTACCCTTGCCTGCATGGAACAAACCTCACTTGATTGTGGTGTATAAATCTTTTAATGTGCCGCTGGATTTGATTTGCAAGTAGTTTGTTAGGAAATTTTGTGTCCATATTCATTAGGGAGTTTGGCCTGTAGTTTTCCTTTCTTGTAGTATCTTTATCCAGTTTTGGTATTAGAGTGATTTTCGCTTCATGAAGTAAGTTAGGTAGTATTCCTTTTCTCAATTTTTTGGAAGAGTTTGAATGGGGATGGTATTAGTTCTTTTTGGAATGTTTGATAAAGTTCCCCTGTGCAGCCATCTGGCCCTGGGCTTTTGTTTGTAAGAAGGTTTTTGATGACAGATGAATCTCTTTACTTGTGGTTGATTTGTTGAGGTCTTCTATTTCTTCTTGAATCAGTATAGGTTGTTTGTGCATTTCTTGGAAATTGTCCATTTCATCTGTGTTCTCTAGTTTGTTGGTGTGTGTTTATTCTTAGTATCCTCTTATGATTTTTTTATTTCTTCAGGTCCATGGTAATGACCCCCCTCTCATCTCTCTTTTTTTCTTTGTCAGCCTAGCTAAGGTCCATTGATTTTATTGATTTTTCTCAAAGAACCAGCTTTTGGTTTTATTCTCTCTTGTTTTTTGTTTGTTTGTTTTCCAGTTCATTTATTTCTTCTTTAATCTTTGTTATTTCTCTTCTGTTTCCTTGGAGTTTGTTTGCTGTTCTGTCTCTAGTTCCTCAGGTGAGCAGTTAAATCCTCAATTTTTGTTCTTTCTTCTTTTTAAATATAGGCATTTAGGGCAATAAATTTTCCTCTTATCACTGCCTTTGCTGTATCTCATGTTTTGATATGTTGTATTTTCATTTTCATTCATCTCCGGATATTTACCGATTTCTCTTTCAATTTCTTTTTTGACCTGCTGATTGTTTAAGAGTGTGCTATTTAACCTCCATATATTTGTGAAGGTTGTGGTTCTTTGATGGTTATTGCTTTCTAGTTTCATTTCATTGTGGTCAGAGAAAGTGCTTTGAATAACTCCCATCTTATAAAATTTATTAAGACCCTTTTTATTCCCTAGCGTATGATATATCCTGGAGAATGTTCCATGAGCACTAGAAAAGAATGTATATCATGTCTTTGGGCTGTAATGGTCTATATATGCCTGTTAGGTCTAATTCACTTATCACATTGTTTAGGTTCTCTATTTCCTAATTGATCCTCTGGTTCTAACTATGGAAGAGTGTTGTGCATTGAAGTCTCCCACTATAATTGTAGATTCATCTGCTGCTCCCTTCAGTTTTATCAGTGTTTGCCTCATGTACTTTGGAGCTCCTTGATTGGGTGTATAAACATTTATGATTGTTATTTCTTGGTGAATATTCCCTTTTATTAATATGTGGTATCGTTGCTTATCTCTTATGACATCTTTGCATTTAAAGTTTATTTTGTCTAATTTTAGTGTAGCTATCCCTGATTTCTTTTGGTCACAGCTTGTATGAAATATCTTTTACCAACCTTTCATTTTCTGTTTGTATTCTTGGGTCTAAGATGAGTCTTGTAAATAGCATATTGAAGGATAATATTTTTAAATCCTTTCTGCCAGTCTGCATTTTTAATTGGTGAATTTAGTCCATTAACATTCAGAGTTATTACTGTAAGGCAGTTCTTGAATCTATCTTATCCTTTGGTTTTTATTTGTCAGATCTATTTTTTTTCTGCTCTCTTTTTATCCTTTAAGTTACCTTTACTAATACTCTTCAGTTATGTGCCCTCCTTTAGACCTCTTTCTCCTGTCTTTTTTTTTTTTCCAGCTAACAGAGCTCTCTTTAGTATTTCTTGCAGGGCAAGTTTCTTGTTAACAAATTCTGTCAGCATTTGTTTTCTGTGAAAATCTGAATCTCTCACTTACATTTGAAGTACAACTTTGCTGGATAAAGAATTCTTGGCTGATAATTTTTCTCTGTCAGAATCTTGCCTCCATAGTGTCCATTGAGTAGTCAAAACAGTCTTATGTAGTTTCCTCTGTACGCTGTGAATCTTTTTTCTCTTTCTGCTTTCAGGACTTTTTGCTTCTCTTCAGCATTTGACAGTCTGATTGGTATGTATCTTGGAGTGGGTCTATTTGGATTTATTCTATTGGGAGTTTGTTGAGCTTCTTTGGTTTGCATATTTATGTCTTTTGTAAGAGTTGGGAAGTTTTTCCCAAAGCCGCAATTCAAATTTTTCTATCTTTTTCACCATTTGTCTTTTGTGTGTTCATACTCAGTTGTCCTGTTCTCTCTAGTTCATTTATTCTTTCTTCTGCTGCTTCAAATCTGCTGTTCTATGTCTCTAGTGTGTTTTTTATTTGATCTACAGGTATCTTTCATTTCTGTAATATCTGCTCTTTTGCTATTTATTCTTTCAAATTCTTCTTGTAGTGTGTTCTTGATTTATGTCATTGGCCAACCCACGGAAGTTATTTAGAAGATTTGTATGAACATCTTTGAGTAGTTGTTCCAAATTCTGTGTCTCATCTGGCTTTTTATTTGGTCTTTTGGCTTGGCCATATCTTCTTACATCTTCATAGGCTTAAAGATTTTTTTGTTGATTTTCTAGCATTTGATTACCTAGATAAGGTTATTTTGCAAGTTGATTTTCCTTGCTGTCCACCTCGGTGGAGAATCTGCTTGTCAGCATGATGGGTCTTATGGTTCCCAGGCTCATTCTGCTTGGAATGACCAATCCTGTTTAGAATGACCAATACCACTTAGAATGAACTTAGGTTGTGGGAGAGAGAGGTTCAACCACTCCTGCCCATAAGCATCCCGGACTCACTGGTGGTGTAGTGTGGCTTGCTATTTTTGTCCCTGCCTCTCCGTCTATGCAAGCCATGAGTGCTTTGGGCCTCCATGGGGAAAGAATGGAGGTAGCAGGACCCACAGGTTTTCTTTTACTGGCCATTTGTCAGTTTGACTCTGCTCTGCCCTAACACCAGGTGCCCATAGTGGCCTGCCTCAGGGGTGGGCTGTAGGCACTGTATACTTCAGGAGCATCTCTGTGCATAGGTAAACCAAGACTGCTGGCTTCTGCGTTCCCACATGGGCTTCTGGCTGTGGAGCCTGCTCCTGCGCATTGCAGCCTGCACCAGGTACGGTCACGACTGAGTAAACTCACCCTGTCCTCTCAATTGTAATTTCCCGCTTTTTCATCCAGCTCCTACCTATAACATGCAGAAGTCCCTCTCTGGTCACTTATAGCCTGGAACTCCTGTCCTGGTTTTTTTTTTTTTGTCCTTTTTCTAATTGTTCCATGGTGTAGGGTTGAACTCATCCTATCCTATTCTGCCATCTTCCCCTGTTGTCTGTTTTCTACATGAATATTTTTTTGTTTTTTTATTTTTTAAATGATTTGATTAACATTTGAGTTAAGATTAAGTAAAAGAAAAATTAGAACCTCCCTCAAGGAGGAGGGTACTGTGTGATGCTGATGGTATGTTTTTTTTAGAGCTGGCATTTTCAAAGAGAATAAAGGGCTCTTATAGTCATGAAACTGGAGTGGTCAGGTGCTGGTGTTGTGTCTTGCAATTGTTTCCTGTGCATTTTACCCCTGGAGCCTTTATTAGGAGAAAGGGTTGGGTGGGGGAGTCAAGATCTGACATTCTCATATTGGTACTCTAATTCAACTTAGTTTCCGAGTGACAGACACATAAGTCATATGGTTTGATGTTTGAACATATTGCCAATCATTAGAGAATAATGACTATAGAATGTGTTTTTTTATATTGCATCATGGAATGTAGAGGTGGAAAATCAAGTCTCAGGGTAAACAAAAAACGTTGGAACTAGTACTTAGGTTTCCTGATTTGGGATTTTTTAATTTCCATATTCCCATGCTCAGTTATTGAGAATATATGCAACCAGGTTCATTTTGTTACACTATTCTTCTTGTGTCTTTTCATAGCTGTTCCTTTATTGAACTTCCTCTTTATGGGTACTTGTGAACCCTAAAATGAGCAAAGATTTGGGAGATGTAGTATGTAAAATTAGGTCATCTGTTGTTTTTTTTTTTAATGAAGCTACTTAAATGAAATTTGGCTAAGGTAAAGCCTAGGTCGTAAGTAAATCAGAACTGTGTACCCTACATGGGTTAAGGAAGTATGAAGTTTCTTTTGCATCCTTCTTGCCTTAGCTGTTTCTCTATAATCCCTATCATCAATTAAAGCATCTTCATACATTTTTATTTGCCCAAGCCTGAAGTCTGGGCACTTTGTCTCAAAACTTTACTCACCTTGTCTTTTTTTTTCTCACTACTCCCTTGCCCCACCCCCCAACTCCAGCAGAAGATGTAGTCTGAAACTTCTCTGAAGAATGCTAAGTCTTTGAGGAGTGCTGTTTAAATACCACTGGCCTGTAGGATGCAATCCAAACATCTTTGCATGCTGTTCAGTGCAGTCCCTGAGTGAGCCTCTGTCTACCTCTCCCATTCCATATCTCACCACTCTTACATATTTTCCTCCAGTGTTAATTTAGGCAAGTTACTGTCTTCCCCCTATTTTGGATTAGGTACTCTTCACCTGTGCTCACATTGATGGATCTCTGAACTTATTTCTTTGTAGTATTTATATGAATTCTTGTCTACTTTGCTGTCATTCCTATCGTTTCCAAAATTCCTTTGAGGAGAAGAGTTGTGTTTTTATTCATATATGTAACTCCATATATAAGAACAGGGATTTTCATTTGGTAAATGCTTAGGAAAGTTACTTTTATCAAATTTCTTAATCTCTCTGAGCCTTGACTTCCTCATCTGTAAAGTAGAGATAGTCTGTTAGTACCTACAACACAGTGTTTGTGAGCATTAAATGAGATAATTATGTGAAATACTTAGCAAAATGCCTGGAACATAGTAAGTGCTTAATGAATGCTAGCTTTGATGATATGAATGAATGAATTCTCAAGAGATAGTATAGGTTATTTTTTATGTTTTCAAAGTGATTTTTCAGGAATAGCACAAATTTGGCATTACAAAAGAAGGTTTTAAAAAATTATAGATATTTTTTAAAGATAATTTTATTTATCTTTAAATTTAAAAAATTTAAAAATTTTTAAAAGAAGGTTATCTTTTTTAAGGATAACTTTATTTTCCTATTTGACAAGTTCTGCCGCTAAAATGGCTCTTGATAAGGTCAGCAGTGATTTCCTCATTGACAGTTCCCAATTGTCAGACCTAATGGATATATTTTCTATTTGATTTTTCTACCATATTTGACATCGTTGCTCACTTCCTCTTTATTGAAGCCTTGCCACCTCTGGCTTTTATGTACTACTCCTACTTGGCTTTATACCACAATGGTGGGTGGCATAGATTGTTAGGATATCACTGTCTCTTCTTCAGTTTTGTTTGCTATTGATATTAATTGTCCTTTTCTTTGACCCTTAAGACCTGTGGCATTTGATACAGTGACCTATGGTAACAATTTGTGTTGGTCTTTCTCTGTCATTTTCTTTCTCATTCTCTTTTTGTTATTTTACTGTTTGGTAGTATTATAGAATAGAATTAAAATGAGAAAAGAGGGTAATTCTAGCCTATTCTTTATCTTTGCAAATTACTTCGTTTGTTAAGAGCACATTTTCCTTCTTTAAGAAATAGGGATATTAGTACCCCCACGGGGGTTGTTTTGAAGGTGAAATGAAATAAAATGTTCACTTATAGAGTGTTTTGATTTTGGTTCCTTTGGTATAAACTCTGTCCTCTTGGATAAGTCACTTAACCGTCGTGAGTATCAGTGTTCTCAAGTGCAGAATCACTGGGTTGGGCAAGATCAGGGATTCTGAATGTAGGGACAATAGAGAAAGAATCCAGTGGGTCCTCTGAGATTGTATACAGTATTTTTCATTTATGGCATACATGAATTTTATTGGGGTGAGCATCTAAAATTCTTATTAAATTCTAAAAAGGGTTAAGAACTACTCGATTATATATTTATTTGCATCCTTTCTAGATTTTAAAATTGTATGAATAAGGCAATAGAATGATTTATGGTGGTTTCTCTATATAGCAAAGTTAATTTTGTCTTAGAACTTGAGTCATACTAGTTCTACTTTGATTTGATTACAATTTCCTTATCATAAAGAAGCCTAAATAACATTAATTCTTAACAAGTTAATTGAGTCATATGATCTGTAGGGGATATGACTGAGCTATTGATGTTCTTTTGTTTGATTATCAAATAGCAATTAAATTTATATTTTTCTTATCTTTGCTTTTTTGAAGAATCTAATTTACACAGCCACAAATTAAAACAGTATGCTATTTTGAAAGAATGCTGTTGATTTCAAAGTATGGCATAGATATATTGAAGTAACTTAAGATAGAGAAGAAAACTTAAACGCTGTAATATGTCTAAGTACAATTGTTAATGATGGTCTAGGTACATCTTAACAGAATAGAAACACAAAATATTTCACAAGCTAGAAGGAACTTTTTGGGGAAATATGTGTATTATATTTTCGGTTTCTCCTTATCCTTTTACCTTGCAGAGTTATTTCTATAAAGTTTTGTTAGCCTTTTGTCATTTCTCTACATAGAAAGTATACTGTGTTTTGTTTTTGTATTTTCACAGAATTCCATTATCACACAGCAAGTAGATGATTCCAGGGAGCTTTCTATACTGCTTTTATTGATTTGTTACTAAAATATAAACCACTCAAGTCTTTGGTTTCTTTGCCATTGTAGTCCATGCAGAAGGGCTATTGTTTTGTGACTACTTGTCTGGCTATTGATTTATTAAGTATAGTTCTGAATATTTTTCATGTCATGTGCTTTTGATTATTTGGAATAGGAATAATAAAATTGAAGTGAGCAATAGAAAATAATATGTTTGAATGTCATCTTCCTAAAATATGGCATGTTATTGAACAGAGAACTAAGTTATTGAAGTTTCTTTAAAATGTTATGTATTATTCCTTTTTTCAACAAATATTTATTGATGATTAGTGTGTTTCAGGCACTGAGCTAGATTTTGGAGGTAGGGTGGTGAATAAGATTGCCTTATAGCAAGAGGGAGATTCAGACAGAAAAATAGGCAATTGTAAATACTGGGTACTAAAGTAGTACATAATGTGAGCTGAAAACTAAAAAGATTCATATCAGAAATAACCTAATGAAGGAGTGGGGGAGGGTGTACAGGCAGAGAAAAGAGGGTTGGGAAAGATCTGGAAATATGAAATATCACAACAAAATCAGGGAGCTCAAAGTTGCTTAATATAGTGGAGCTTATAATGCATAGGGGAGCTCAAAGTAGTTTAGTACAGTGGAGCTTATAATGCACAGGGTGAGGAAGGAACAAGAATTGAAACTAGAATAGAAGCCAGGGTCAAATTCTAAAGGACTTCTTAAGCCACGTGTGCTGGTTTGAAAGGATGTATGTACCCGAGAAAAGCCGTGTTTTAATCCTAATCCCATTTTATAAATCCAGCCATTTCTTTTAATCCCTATTCAGTATTGTATGTTTCAATCTGTAATTAGATAATCTCCCTGGAGATACGACTCAATCAAGAGTGGTTTTGTTTAAATGGATTAGGTGGAGATGTGTCTCCACCCATTCTAGGTGGGTCTTGATTACTTTACTCAAATCCTATAAAAAGAGGAAACATTTTGGAGAAAGAAGGAGATTCTGAGAGAGCAGAACAATGCAGCCATGGGAAGCAGAGTCCACCAGCCAGCGACCTTTGGAGATGAAGAATTTAAATGTCTCTCGAGGAGCTTCATGAAGCAGGAAGCTAGGAGAGAAAGCTAGCAGATGACGCTATCTTCGCCATGTGCCTTTCCAGATCACAGAGAAACCCTGACCGTGTTTGCCATGTGCCATCTCACTTGAGAGAGAAGCCCTGAACTTCATCAGCCTTCTTGAACCAAGGTATCTTTCTCTGGATGCCTTAGATTGGACATTTCTATAGACTTGCTTTAATTGGGACACTTTCTTGGCCTTAGAACTGTAAACTAGCAACTTATTAAATTCCCCATTTTAAAAGCTGTTCCATTTCTGGTATATTGCATTCTGGCAGCTAGCAAACTAGAACAGCACGTTAAAGAATTTGGACTTCATCCTGAAATCAGTGGGAAAAATTGAAGGGTTTATCTTGGTGATTACAAGACGAGGTTTATATTTGGAAGGAACGATTGCTCTGTCTGTGCTGTGGGGAAGAGCTTTGGTGGGAGTGTGATATTGGAGGAAGGGTAAGAATCAGCTCAAGAGGCTACTGTGGAAATCAGGATAAGAGGTAATGATAACTTGAAATTGGCTGTGGCAGTGAGAATGAAGAAAAATAACTGGATTTCAGAGCCCTTTAAGGAGCCAGACTAGACAGTACTTGGTAATTGATGTGTGTAAGATGAAGTAAAAGGAGACAAGAACAGTAACTGCATTTCTTTGTAAAAGGAAAATTCTGTTTACTGAAATGGAAAACACAGGAGAAGGAAGAGATTTTGGAAGGAATAAAAATGTGTTCACTTTTGAGAATGTGTCAGATGTCTGTATGAAGTAAATTGAGATGTTTGATAGACGGTAGAAGGCATGGATCTAAAGTTTTGATCTGGGCTGAAGATAAAATGGATTTGAAGGTTAATAGCATACATAGGAAGTGAATTTTTTATGGTGGTTGATAAAATCACCCAGCTAGAATATGTATAACTTTAGGATAGAGTATTGTTTTAGTTTGCTAGCTGCTGGAATGCAATATACTAGAAATGGAACAAAGACACCCAGCAGATTGTGTATATCACAGGGAACTTTTCAAGACGCGAAGAGAGGTCAACAATGACCAGTATTTACTGCTGAGAGGTCAAATAAGAATGGGAGAGTCCTTTGAATTCAGCAATAAAGGGTCAGGTCAGCGTTGATGCTTGCAAAGAGCAGTCTCACTGCAGTGAACTCAGTACAGATCTAAAGGATGTAAGGAATGACTTGTGGTTTTGAAAATTTTACATAGGCTTTCTTCCTTGATTAAGTGACAGTATTGCAGTCTTAAAATGAAAAATGGTTAGGCAGTTAACAATAACCTTCATTTCTCTCATATCTTATTTCCAAGGTCTGAAACCAATTTCCTGATGTTACAACATTTTTATGAATCAGATAAACCTTTTCATGTTTGTAGTATTTCATAGATACATAGAATATTGCTTCAGTTTAAATGGTTTTGTAGAAATTTGGCCACATTTGGTCTTTTGGAAATCACAGCCCTTTTAGATTAGAAGGGGGATTTAATCAAAATCCCTTTAGAAGTGTCAACTTTTCTACAATTCTTGTAAGCCCTTTCAACTATGGATCATTTTGTGAGATGGGAGCCAGTATGAATTCATACTACTTAGTATTCCCTGATTTAATATATATTAGTAATATATGATTTCTGGATATAAATTATCAAAACCATTAACCAATAGAGATAAGAATAAACTTTTAAATAAGTCTTTCATATTCAAGAAAGAACTGGAAACAAGTAGCAATAACATCTGGGCAGGAAGCTCTTGATTCAGAGATTTTAGAGATTAAAAACTTTTCCCAGCATTTTTTTTACAATTAGGGATACTGCTACAGAATTACTACATGAGGTTAAAATGCATATAGACCACTGTAATTTCTTCTGAGATGTTATCATTTTTGGATTATGTACTAAATGTCCTGTTCTAAAATAATTTTATTAAAAAGTTGAATGTAACCAATAATAGAGTTTCTTTACAATTTATCTTCCCATCACTCTTATCTCTTCCTCTTAAGAACAGGAGGTTTAAGAAGTATGACATAAATACAAGGGTGGTTTGCAGGTGTATTAGTTTTCTTTGATGCATAACAAATTACCGCAAATTTTGTGGGTTAAAATAACATACATTTTTTATCTCATAGTTTCTGTAGGTTAAAAACCTGGACATGGTATAGCTGGATTCTCTGTTCAGGACCTCACAAGGCTGAAATTTAGGTGTGTGGCTGGGATACACTGTTATCTGGATCCCTGGGAACTTTTCTCAGCTTATTCAGATTGTCAGCAGAATTCAGTTCCTTGTAATTGTAAGACTGAGTTATTTGTTTTTTTGCTGTCTGTGAGGTTGCTCTAAGCTCTTTGAGGCCACCCTCAGGTTCTGGCCACGTGGCATTAGCTACAGGCAGTTCACAGCAAGGCTGATTGCTTTTTCCCAGGCCTTCAGGAGTACCTCTCTGACATGTCACCTTCTTTTTTAAGGCTCACTTGATTAAGTCAGACCCATCTAGGGTAATCTTTCTTTTATCTCAAAGTCAATTGATTAGAGATTTTAATAATATCTACATCTTTGCCATATAAGCTAACATAATTACAGGAGTGATATCCCGTCACATTCACTGGTCTTGTCCATACACAAAAGGAGAGAATTATGCAAGGGTAAAGATAACTGGAATAATTTTATAATTTTGTCTACCAAAGTGGGTAAGCTTGAACTTTTGGATTTTTATATACTTTTCAATGGAGACTTAACAAATCAGCAAAACAGGTATGATAGTCAGTGTATAGTCCAGCATTATTTAATACAAGGGATTTAACAATGGCTATAAAATTAACATGATAATAATATGTGTATCTGCCTATCTACCTACCTCTATGAGTTATAGGGATTGGACCTTATGCAATGGTGGGAGCTGGTTAAGTCTCTGTAGGACTGCTATGTTCACATTTGCTAGAACTTGAGATCCAAGGGCAGGCAGATGGGAAAGGAAGAGGAATAAGGTAGAGAAGAAGAAGAATGAGCTGGAATCTATGAGGATGGACTGAATAAATCCTGAGAGTATTTTAAAACTCATTTTAAAATTTATCTAGTACTTAAAAAATAGTTATTTACAAAGATGTATAGTTGTAAATGATAAGAATTATTTTAATAGCTTGCTTATTTTGCAGTAGCAGGATATCAATTAAACTGATCCAGAAGTTTGGAAGAATAATAGATGTATTATTTTCACAGAGGAATCTAGCAATTAAGATTAAAATTAAAAATTAAAAACAAGTAGGGTACAAGGTTAGTTCCCTGGTAGAATTCTCACCTGTCATGTGGGAGACCTGGGTTCAATTCCCATCCCATGCATTTCCCCAAAACAAACAAGCAAGCTAAGAAAAAAGAAAAACAAACAAAAATTCAACAAATGGTGTGGCAATAACGGAATACTCACATGGAAAAGAATGAAATGTAACTCCTGCCATACAGTGTACAAAAAAAAAGAATTAAAAGCAAGTATGGGCGGTGTGACAGTGGCTCAGTAGCAGAATTCTCGCCCTCTATGCTGGAGACCCAGGTTCGAGGTTCATTTCCGGGTGCCTGCCCATGCCGGGGAGCAGGGGTGGGGCTATGGGAGGTGGGAGAGGCAGTATAAACTTAAATTTAGTGCTTGGTTGGTCTAAACTTAATTGTTTGGTGAATATACTTTTAAAATAAGTTTTCTTTTATTCAGAGCTTTACAGGAGTGTTCCCTTCCCCCCTTCCTCCCCACCCATTATAGGATATACCACTATTCTACTATCAGGTAATTACTTGCAATTTAAAAATAGAAAAAGTATTTATTTGTTTATAAATAAAAAGTATTTGTTTATAAGTGTCAAACTTTTTTTTTCATTTTTGTGGCTGACACCATGTATATCTTTGTAAGCCTTGTAGCAATGGACACTACATTTCCAAAATGAGATTATTAATTTTATAAAGAATATTAAAAAGATACCTTAGTTGGGACAGCCATATTACTTTTTTTAAGATAACATTCTTTATCAGCCAAACATTTTTTTTAAAAAGTGAAAAAATGGTCTTCTGTCTTATTTGAAATTTTCATACTAGCTCCTTACTTTTTGACCAATGGACTGATGCTATGAAAAAGTAAGTTATGGAATCCATTGTTATGACTAATTCTGAATTTTGCCTAGTTTAAAGATAATGCTGTAATGAAATTGACCATTTTCATAACATCCTATACTGTTTTAAAAAATACATACGTCTTTTTAATAGTTACTTTTGTTTGTGCATATACAATGACTACTTGAACATATTTTGGCAACAATTTTTAGGGAACCTACTTTTCATGTTGCTTTCGTGCTGTGACTTTTGTACTGTTATAACATTTTTTTCTAAATTTTGTGATGGTGTCCCAGAGAATGCTAGCTACTCACTATATCAGTTTTTCTCTTCTTCATGGGCCAAGTGATAGAAGTCTAGCCATTGGAATGTGAGTAGAAATGATCTACGTCATTTCTAGCCTAGCCCATAGAAGTTTACCCTGTGCTTGTACTGAATTGTCCACTACCACTCTGTTCTAAGGTCTCATTGCATTGCATCACTAGCTTCCCTGTGAGCTTCTGTGTTAGTGTGCCACCGAAATATGTTAATCATTGTGCCATTATTAACACATTGTAACGTTTGTGTTATCATTTATTAGAAAAACCCACTATCTCAGCCTCTGAACTAACTCCTTGGTGTACATTCTGAATTACTTCTCTGGACCACATTATCAAATGATGGTGCTGTTTTCGTATTTAGAGCATTGTGCTCATATTATAAATTCTTTTCAATGTTAGTACTAAAGCCTAGAATTCAGTAGCTATTCTTTAATAGTATACTCTTTTCTCACAGGGTAGGCAGCAATTTAATTGCCAGTATATTTTCAGAGCCAGTTTTAAAATGCTATTTAGGGATCTCAGAAGCAAATCTTACTGGCTAGGGTTTTGAGGAACACAGCTTTGAAACCTTAGCATCAACTTATTTATTTCTCATAGGATTGTTTTGAACAGGTGGTATTGTTCCATTCCCTTTTTAAAATGGAGGAATCTTAAGTACAAAGATTTTTGTTGGGTGGTAACACAGCTGCTAAGGGGAAGAACTAGGTCTCAAATGCAGATTTTCTGACTCTTAACTACACCATATATATGCTTCAGAATAGGCATACGTAATTTTTCACCTTGCCTTAGAGAGTATATGTATTCCTCAAAGTTGTATCATGGATCATATTTTGTTCTTCAGGTTTGCTTTCTGTTCTCTATTGATCTTCAGGGAGTGTGGGTTTTATTGAATGTGCTATAGCATAAGACAGTGGTGTTACAAATTGGGAATTGGTAACAAAATTTCTAGTCATAGTTCTTTTTTTAAAAAAATTTATTGTAGTAACAGATGGGCAATTTAAAAGTTTTCATTTTAATCTCTTTAAATATATAATTCACTGGTTATTTATTGTATTCATTGTGTTGTGTTAACATCATCACCATCCATCACCAAAACTTTTTTAATACCTTGAAAAGAAACTCTGTGCCCATTAAGCAATAACTCCCTAACCATCCCTCCCCCCGTAATCTAATTTCTGTCTCTGTGGATTTGCATATTAAGACGGTATTTAACCTTTGAATCCGGTTTATTTCACTCAATATGATGTCTTCAAGGTTCATTTGTGTTGTAGCATGTATCAAAACTTTATTGTTTTTTATGGCTGAATAATATTCTATCATATGTATATTATTTCATTTATCCATTTATCTGTTGATGGACACTTGGATTGTTTCTGCCTTTAGGCTATTGTGACTAATGTTAGGAACATTGGCATACAATGTCCCTGCATTCAGTTCTTTGGGGAATATACCTAGAAGTGGAATTGCTGGGTCATATATTAATTCTATCTTTAATTTTCTGAGGAACTGTAAAACAGTTTTTCATAGTGACTGCATCATTTTATATTCCCACCATCAATATACAAAGGCTCCTATTTCTCTGCATCCTTTTCAACATTTGTTATTTTCAGTTTTTTAAATTTAATTTCTTTTCATTTTTTTTCCTGGTGGGTAACAAGTGGCATCTCATTGTGGTTTTGATTTGCATATTCCTAACAGTGATGATGTTGAACATCCTTTTCATTGGCCATTTGTATATCTTTTTTTGGAGAAATGTTTAATGCCTTTGCCCATTAAAAAAATTGTGTTATTTATCTTTTTGTTGTTGGGTTGTAGGAGTTCTTTATTTTGGATATAAGACCTTATCCAAAATATGGTTTCCAAATATTTTTTCGTATTCTATTTGTTGTCTTTTTACTTTAATGTTGAAGTCCTTTGATTTGCAAAAGGCTTTGGTTTTGATAAAGTCCCCTTTATCTAGTTTTTTTCTTTTGTTGCTTGTGCTTTTGATGTAAAATCCAAGAATCCATTGCCTTGGATTGCCAAGGTCCTAAAGATATTCCCCTATGTTTTTAGTGGGGAAGGACTACAAGCTTTCCATCTAAGATCAGGACCAAGACAAGATGCCAACTATCACCATTGTTATTTAACATTGTGCTGGAAGTTCTAGCCAGAGCACTTAGACAAGCAAAAGAAATAGAAGGCATCCAAAATGGAAAGTAAGAAGTAAAACTCTCACTTTTTTGTGGATGACATGATACTATATGTTGAAAAGTCTATAGCAAAACTATTAGAGCTAATAAATGAGTACAGCAGAATGGCAGGGTACAAGATCAACACCCAAAAATCAGTAGTGTTTCTATATATTAGTAATGAGCAATCTGAGGAGGAAATCAAGAAAAAATTCTTAATAGCAATAGCAACCAAAGGAATCAAGTATTTAGGAATAAATATTCCGAGGGCACAAAGGACCTATACACTGAAAACTCAAGAAATTGCTAAAATATTTCATGGGAGACCTAAATAAATGGAAGGGCATACCACATTCATGGATTGGAAGACTAAATATAGTTAAGATGTCAATTCTACCCAAATTGATTTATAGATTCAATGCAATACCTATTAAAATTCCATTACCTTACTTTGCGGAAATAGAAAAACCAATAACTGAATTTATTTGGAAGATCAGGGTGCCCAGAATAGATAAAAATATCTTGAGAGAGAAAAATTAAGTGGAAAGTCTCACATTACCTGACTTTAAAGCATATTACAGAGCTACGGTGGTCAAAACAGCATGGTACTGGCATAAAGATAGATATACTGATCAATGGAATTGAATTGAATGTTCAGAATTAGACCCCCTCATTTTTGGACAATTTATTTTTATTTTTTTTGACAATTGATCGTGAAAGAGGGTTGAGTCAGCCCAACTGGACCAGAGCAGTCTCTTCAATAAATGGTCTTTGGAGAACTGGATATCCATATGCAGGGGAAGAAGGAGGACCCATATCTCACACCCTATGCACAGATTGACTCAAGGGGGGATCAAAGTTCTAAATGTCAGAGCTAGGACCATGGAACGTTTAGAAGAAAATGTAGGGAAATATCTTAAATATCTTATAAATCTTGTGATAAGAGATGGTTTCCTAGACCTTACACCCAAAGCACAAGCAATGAAAGAGAAATAAATAAATGGAATCTCCTCCAGATTAAATACTTCTGTGCATCACAGAACTTTTTTCCATTGCCTGCGCAATGGGAGAAAATATTTGCAAACCACAAATCAGATGGGGGTTTAATATCCAGAATATGTAGAGAGATTGTGCAGTGCAACAACGAAAAAGACAAATGACACAATTAAAAAATGGGCAAAAGTCATAAACAGACACTTTTCAGAAGAGGAAATACAGATGTCTAAAAGGCATATGAAAAAGTGCTCAACTTCACTGGCTATTAGGGAAATACAAATCTAAACCACAGCTAGATATCCTCACACCCACTAAAATGGCCATTATAAAAAAAAAAACAGAAAATGATAAATGTTGGAGAGGATGTGGAGAAAGAGGGCACACTTATTTACTGCTGGGAATGTAGAATGGAGCAGCTGTTCTGGAAGGCATCTTGGTGGTTCCTCAGGAAGCTAAGTATAGAATTGCCATAAGATCCAGCAATCCCATTACTAGGTATATTTTCAGAGGAACTGAAGGCAAGGACACAAACAAACATTTGGACACCAATATTTATTTCCAAGAGATACAACCAGCCCAGATGTCTATCAATGGATGAATAGCTAAATAAGCTGTGGTATGTAGGAAATCTTGATGTATTCTTGTGGCAACTCTTTTGTCAGATATTAAGTGTTTACAAAGGTTTTCTCCAAGTCTGTGGCTTGCTTTTTTTCTTAAAAATTTTATTGTGGTAACATATATACAACACAACTTTTGCCATGTTAATCACTTTTAAGTATACAATTCAGAGGTGTAAATTACGTTTGCAATGAAATACAGGTTCTTTGCCCATTTATTCATTGGGTCATCTTTTTTTTTTCATGGGCAGGCACTGAGAATTGAACCCGGGTCTCCAGCATGGCAGGCAAGAACTCTGCCTGCTGAGCCACCGTGGTCTGCCCTGGGTCATTTTTTTGTTGTTGAATTGTAGGAGTTCATTGTATGTTCTGCATGTTATACCCTTATCAGATGTATTGTTTCTATATATTTTCTCCCATTCTGTAGGTTGTCTTCACTTTCTTGATTGTGTCCTTTGAGGTACAGAAGCTTCTAGTTTTGATAAAGTTTAATAATCTACTTTTCTTTGTTCCTCATGGTTTTAAGTAAAGTCTAAAGAATTCATTGTGAAATACAAGGTTCTGAAGAAGTTACCCTATGTTTTCTAATAGGAGTTTTATGGTTTTGGTTCTTATGTTTGGGATTTTTGTCCATTTTTGAGTTGATTTTTGTGTATGGTGTGAGTTAAGGGGTTCCTTTCATTCGTTTGCATGTGGATATCCAGTTTTCCCAGCACCATTTGTTTGAGAGACTATTTTTCCCCATTGAATAGACTTGGCTCCCTTGTCAAACATTGATTGGTCTTAGCTGCAAGGTTTATTTATGATGTGGATTGTCTTTCAAAAAAGCAGAAATTTTAAATTTTGATGAAGTCCAATATATGAATTTTTTTTTTTTTTAGTACTTAGTGCTTTCTAGGTTCTACCTAAGTAATGTCTACTCCAAGGGCACACAGATACTCCTCCATGCTTTTTCTAGAAGTGTTACAGTTTTAATTTTGTGTTAAAATCAATGATTCATCTTGAAATTTTTTTGAGTGTCTGGGGAGGTAGAGCCTGAGTTTCATTATTTCAATACAGATATTTAGTGTCTGTGCACATATGTTGAGAAGACTTTTACAATTTGTCTTGATCCTTTTGTAGAAAAACCGTTGACCATAAATATGTGCCTATTTTGTGTTTCGTTTTGTGATCTATTTATCTTCCCCATGCTGTTACCACACTGTCCTGATCATTCTGTTTTATAGTAAGTCTTGCAGTCAGATAATGTCAGTCCTCTAGCTTGGTTCTTTTTCAAAATTCTCTTAGGTATTCTAGGTGCTTTATTCTAAAATTTACATTTTAAAATCAGATCGTCAATTTTCAGTTAAACAGCTTGTTGGAATTTTAATTGTTTTGAGTTAATTCTATGGATCACTTTAGGGAGAATTGTCATCCTAATGAGTCTTCTAGTTCTTTTTCTCAGTACTGTTTTATGGCTTTCATTATAGAGATTTTGTACAAATGTATTATTTTATTTTAAAATTTACTGAAATTGTTTTTTTTAATTTTATTTTAAAGTTGTTTGCTGCTGGTATATAGAAATACAATTGGTTTTTGTGTATTTTTCTTGTATCCTAGAAACCTTGCACTTAGTAGTTCTGCTAAGCGTTCTATAGATTCCTCATAATTTTCCTATACACAGTCATCTGTGAATAAAGATACTAACTTTTTCCCTTAAAAAAAAAAGAGTAGTAGCAAACATTTCTCAAGAATACAAGGCCCCTGATAACTAAAATTAAATATTACTTGGAAAGAGATCAACTTACGAATCCAGTTAACCTGAAGAAAATATCTTTACATAAAATTAAACAAAAATTATGAAAATTAACTTATGTTCTTAAAATATAAGTTTTAATTGCAGTAGTAAAAAATTTGTTAGCATGAACAAAGAAGGAATAAATTATTATGTTGGTGTAAATTTTTCAATACAATTATGTGATGTCATTATGTGATAGATGATAAGGACATCTGTCAATTTTTGACTTTTGGTGCATGATTTTAGAGATCATTTTTCCAGAAATATTTGAGAGTTTGCCAGTTTCCCCAGGGGCTTTTCTCAGTTCTCTGATATTCATATCATTCATCATCCTTGTTAATTTTTCTTTTCATATGTTAATCATTATAATTTGGACACATCCTTATTTGTCAGTGGCATTGCATGCAATTTGAGCAGTTTTGTATCAATATTTTAAAACCAATGGGGAAATCCTTTGCTAATAATACGATTTACAGTCAATTGTGAGAATATAAAATAATGTGGCTTAATGGATTGGGATAAAATGGATTGGTAGGGTAATGGAATGGGTAGGGTAAAAACGATTAATGTCTGCACTGGGGTTACTGTTATAAATGGTTGGTTCCTTAGTGAATATAACATAGCTTTTGCCTCTGTGCAACTCTGTATTTTTAAAATATTCATATTGATTACTTAGATAAGGAGGATCTTCTGTACTATATGCTCTACTAAAAACCACTCTGAAGTTGCTGAGATGAATGGCTTCCGTTTGGGTTACTGGTAATGAAGGGAACAATTAGGGTTAAAATAAAGTATGGTAACTATTATTTCTGTCTTTCTGTAGGCCTTCTCTCCTTTCCCTTCTTTTTGTTCCTATCTTAACATAACTCTGCTTTATGATCACATTGATAAGCATATTACCAGGTTAAGCTAGTTGTATTAATTATTCCATAATGATTGTTATCATTGGGGTTGGGTAAATGACTTAGAGTCATTCCCTGGGATTTTTCTAAATGAAACTAGTAGGAATATTACCTTGCTAATTGGCTCATGAAATTGGAGACATGTAATTTTAGGTTGCCCATTACATTTGTCATGAAAAGCGCTGGTGTACAGAACCTAAGCAGAACGCAAAGAGAAGAGATATTTACTAATTGAACAAGTCTTTTAGTTCTAAGTCTGGGTCAGGCCTTGTTCTAGGTGCCACAGATAAAGGAATGCACAAATGTTTTTGCCATCATGGAGCTTCTATTGCTAGATGGAGTGCTAACACATCAATTTCCAGGATCTGGTCATCTCTGACATCAGAATTATCTCCATCTTTCCTTGTTATATGAATTTATAAAATCCGTTTTTGCCCAAGCTAGATTGAATTTAGCCTTATGCCATTTTCAGTTAAATGTATTTGGATTAATAAGAAAGATATTTATAATTTCTTTCAGCTTTCATTAAGAAGAAAATCACAGATTTAAAATATTTAAATAAATTTAGATTGATGAATTTGGGTAAAACCTTGTCATGTATTTTAATTTTTTAAAATAGTTTTTGGTAAATGAAGGTTATCTTATCCCTTATTTTTTCCCTCAAATTCAATTCTAGGCTTTAGCTGCATATTTTCTGGTAAATTACTTTGGATGACTCCTTATTTGAGTTAGTCAGGAAGAGGTAACCATTTGTTTGGTAAATATTGCCAAACAGACCTGCTTTAGACTATATAAATGTTTAGTAAGTCATTTTTGAAAAGTATTGTGAAATTGTTTATTTATTGTGTGAGAAAAATTTAGAAAATTTGTATTTCATATTTGATATGGGTTACAGTTTCACAATTTTAGGTTTTTACTTTTAGCTGCTCTAAGATATTGGAGACTAAAAGAGATAATCAGTTTAATGATTCAGCATTCCTATTCATATGTTAAGTCCTATCTTCTATGTATAATTCTACCATCAACTTTGATTTTTCCATACCTCTCTTTGGATTGTTTGGGCTATGGCAGTTCTAAATTTTTGATATTGGAATGGGGAATGGTCTGTCACTGATATGGGGTAAGAAGATGGAACTATCTGATGTTCTGGAGAGGCTGGGCTAGGTTTCAGGACTTATCTGGACCAGGGATCCATCTATAGGTTTTAGGTTTCTGGAAAGTTAGAAACCCCCAAGTTTTAAAGAGGCCACTAGCAAACCTGTCCAATCTTTGCCCTACAGGAGATATCTTTATTATTCTGGTCAGAGATCAAATCTGCCCTCTGTTATGGAGGAAAACAATGTTTTTCGCTTCAGAGACTGTTTGTTAAGCAAACATTCTTGAAAAGATAGTCTGAAAGAAAAGTTCTCATAAGATGTGCAGAAATGGCATGGGGAATTGTCTTACAAGAACATGCCATCTTGCAACTTCTATAGCACTCCAAAAATGAGGGATAAAAGCATATATTTTCCCAAGAGAAGGTAAAGAATGAGGATGCTGGCTAAGCCAGTCCTTTTCTTAGGAAATCCTTTAGCTGTTTTCTGTGACACTGTGAATGATACCTTGTTCCTGGAGGTAATTCCAGTCTTTTTTTTTTTTGCTCCTTTATCTGGTTTATATGGATTTAATAAGGGAAATTTTGCTTTATTCTATTATGGAAGTCACACTGACATTCAAATTGTTCATGGCCACCTGTTAGTTTTTTGTGCCTCATGAATGCCCTTACCAATTTTTGTCAGTTCCCCATCTTTCCTTCCCTCCTCACTTTCTCACTATATATATATATATATATATATATATATATATATATATATATGATTGAACCTGACACATTCTTCATTGCTACTAGCAAAAGTATACAATTTTAAATATAAATAAATGTGATGAATATGGGAATATTATATAGCTTTTAAAATTGTCAGGAGGAATTATCTCGTGCTCAACTTTCCTTCTATGTTTTGGTGTCATCTTGCTTTCATTTACTCCCTGGGATAGCTAGAGTTTGTCATACTACCTGTGTGGGTTTGAAACTGTCATGTACCCCAGAAAAACCATGTTCTTTAATCCTCATTCAGTATTGCTGGGTGGGATTTGTTTTGTTTCTTTTCTTTTTTTTTTTTTTTTGGTGCATGGTCTGGGAATTGAACCTGTGTCTCCTGCATAGAAGATGAATATTCTACCACTGAACCACCCGGGCACCCCATGTGGGATCTTTTGATTGTTTCCATGGAGATGTGTCTCCACCCATTCAAGATGGGGTTACTTACTGGAGCCCTTTAACAGGGAACCATTAACAGGAAAAAGAACGGAGTCAACAGAGCCACACACAGCCAGAGATCTTTGGAGATGAAGAAGGAAAACACCCCCAGTGAAGCCTTATGAAATGAGGTGAGAAGAAAGCTAGCGGAAGTCACCATGTCCCCTCTCAGCTGAGAAAGAAAGAAATGAAATTCATCAGCCCTTTCTTTGGAGTTAAGGTGTCTTTTACTGGATGCCTTAATTTGGACATTTTCATGGCCTTAGAACTGTAGATTTGCAACTTCATAAATTCCCTTTTTAAAAGCCATCTGTTTCTGGTATATTGCATTCTGACAGCTTACAAACTAAAACACTACCACTCTTGCTTATACCCTTTTCTGTAGCTGGAAGGTTCTTTTTACTTCTAGCTGGCAGGTGAGGTTGGGTCTGGACAATAGGTATGATGTAGTAAGCATTCAGCTGCCCCTTAACTCTATGAGAATAATTTATGTGTTGTAATTCTTCTGGTGATTCTGCCCCGTAAAACTCACTTTTGGGTTTTACCAGTAGCTGTTTCTTTGAGAACAGAGCTAATTTTGTAATTGACATTGTTTATTCCTTTTGAGAATTTCGGAAGGTTTCTGCCACCTTAGAGAAAGTGATCAATCAAACATCATTTTAAGTTAGGTGCTACCCTTTGTGTTTGTTTTAGTTTCATGGCTACCAAACAAGTACTATGTACTGGGTTGGCCTGAACAATGGGAATTTATTGGCTCACAGTTTTGGGGCTAGGTGAAGCCCAAAATCAAGGCGTCATCGAGGTGATGCTTTTTTCCAGGCGACAGTGGCTTTCTGGGGCTGGTTGCTGACCATCTGTGGTCCTTGGCTTTTCTATTACATGGTAGTGCACATAGTGGCCTCTTCTCTTCAGGCCTCTGTTGACTTTCATCTTCTGGCTGAGCCCTCTGGCGATTTCTCTGAGACCTTCCCTAAAGGCCTTCAGCAATAGGATTAAGACCCATTCTAATTCTGCTGAGCCACACTTTAACTGAAGTAACCTCATTAAAACGTCCTGTTTACAAGGGTTCACATCCACAGGCATGGATTAAGTTTAAGGAAATGTTTTCTTGAGGAACAAAGCTGCAAGCCAGCACAGTGTCCAAATGGGTTTCATCCAGTGTAAATCACTTGGAAGACATTTAGCAGGATCAGCCAATTAGAACCTAATAAGCATGCTCAACTTTATACTTTCAATTATAAGGAATGTCTCCTGCTGTGACACTAACTATCCTAGTGTTATTGTAATTTAAGGTTATTTTGAAGGAGAAAGATAGTTTAATCTTTCTGTGGAGCATTCAGTTTTTATTAAGTTTTTCTTGAATTTGTAATTTGGAAAAATTTTATTTTTCCTGGAAGCTTATTCATGCAAACAAATTAAGTAATTTTTTAATACAGTACACTGTCATTGAAAATGTACACTTTATGGGATATAGTCAATCAACAGAATAGATTTTATATATATACATAAATACTTTATATTTGGAAATAGAGGACTTTTGTGGAGTTCTTGTTTTTGTTTTTGATTCTCAACACTGCTTTGTTTTCAAAGGAAGTAAGGCTGCCAGTAAAGTGGCCACTGTGGCTTTAAAAGCAAAGAAATAAAAAAGCAACAGTTTTCAAAGCGCTCTTCAACAAGTAGTTACAGAACAGATCCCAGAGTTTGTCATGGGCTGCCATACGATCCTCTCGTATTTTTCCTTTTAGCTGCTCCAGAATATAGGAGGCTAGAGGACTTAAATATTTTTTTATCATCACAATTAACTTTTTTCCTTCTTTTTTTGTGAAAAATAACGTACATACAAAAAAGCTATAAATTTCAAAGCACAGTTTTATTTTCATTTTTAAAATTTGTAATTAGTCCAGATGAACACTTTGATACTTTCGTTATCCAAGAGTATATTTTTATAAGTTTAGCATATGTTTACCTGTATGCTTTTTTTTCAAATCTGTGAATGGGAACTCATATACTGTACTATCCTGTTCACATTGCCTTCTAAAGGTCAGTCTTTCATTGGAACCATTGTAAGCACCTTAAAAACAAAGGTAATATTTACTAATGCATTTGTGTTAGCAACTTTTATGGTTCATTCTGAACTTTCAGTATTTAGAAATAGAAGAGATGAGTTGGCATGAGGTTTGACATTCTTTTTATTTATATTCTATTCTTGTTCAATGTCCTTAACATTTTTGAGAAGTAAGGTAAGATTTGAAAATCAGGCAGGTTGACTCAGTGGTTTCCAACTCTAGTGATGTTGGGCATTTGGCTTGGTGAGCACCAAGTAGATGATCTTAGAGGTGAAGGAAATGAGAAATGCAGAGGTTCCCTTGACAGTGGTGTAGGCTTGTGTGTTTTCAGGGCACCTGGCTTAAGAACCCTAAGAAAGAGTGTCATTAAAGAAAGAAAAACTGGAATTCTGAAAAGTGGTCATTCAAATAACCAATTAGAATATTGCACATCTTATAGTGTGGTGTGAGTAATAACGATAGATTTCTTATAAACATAGCTAGGATCATTCTGGGAAAAGTAATAATGTGGAATATATTTCTTAATTAAAATTTTTTTGTTGTTGAGTTTTTCTCTACACATAAGCGCATATGTATAGTAGTATGTTTTTCAGGACTTTGCCAAGGGAACTGTTTGTAAACTCCTTTGAGTGGGAGCAAACCTTTCAAGGTTAACAGGTTCTTTTGAACTCTTTGCTGGTAACAGCTTTTGCTAAAACTTCTGGTTTATTGAAGTTTATCTGGTTTATTTTCATATTTTGCTGAATTTCTCCGAGCAAGGGTAGAAATTGCAACTTTCATTGCAAACTTTCCTCAGTATTTTTTCCAGGTTCTTTTATAGTGTGCAGACTGAAAAAGACTCACCAGAGTTAATGAAAAGAGACTGAAACCTAAAAATATGTTTCTGAAACTTCTCAGATTAAAACAAACAAAATTCACAAACCTTCAGGCATCTGGACAGATTAAAAAAAGAATCACAAATATGTCTGTTTAGTTTATCTTTATATCCCTAAAACGAGTTCTCAGTTCATGTGTGAAGGCTATAGGTGAACATTTTTAGTTATGTAAGGGCTCAGAATGTTTATTTCCCTATATCTTCCTGTCAGCCAAAAGTAGAACTACTTTAGCTGACTGAAGTTGAATACAAATAGCATGAAGTCTGACAAAATGCAGAATTATGGTCAAATATTGCTGTTATTATTGGTTGATAAAGCATACAGATGGAAAAAAATACTTGACAAAAAGGATATGAGAGTATTTTTAAAAACATAACAGTTTTTAACATATATATAATCATATATGCCAAACATGCTAACAGTGATTATTTCAGGCTAGTGGTTGTTTAATTTCCTTCACATATATTTTTTAAAATAAGTGCACGTCTCTGTAATGAAACCAGTCAATAAATCACTACATTGAACATATTAATGTATTCTCAGTGTATCTGTGTTTTTGATTGGTTGTCATTATGAGTGGGTTTGCTGATGTCCTTATTGATAAGATGCAAGTCCTGTCCAGTAGGCCATTGGTATGCTGCTGTTTGTTTTGCGTTTTTCCCTTTATCATTTGAGTGATATTCTTATTTAGGATGAGCTTTCTACTCGTTAATTACACTGCATAAGATCAACATGGTGATTGCTTTTTCTTCTTAGGTATAAATTTGCTCTGTGGCCTAAAGTTGTATTCCTTAATGGTATTTCATTTCAGAGACTCACAGATCTTGGTAATTGAAGGATACTTGAACTTATGTCTAGCAACCTTGGATGTGGAAAGACCCGTCAAGTGTGTTTAGGGCAAGTCTTGCCAATATTTATTTATTTATTTTTAAATGTTTTTTATTTTGAAAAATAACATATATACAACAAAGCAAAATATTTTAACAAGTAGTTACAGGACAGATTTTAAAGTTTGGTATGGGTTATAGTTCCACAGTTTTTCAGTTTTTCTTCTAGCTGCTCTAAGACACCGGAGACGGAAATATCACTATATTGATTCAGCAGTCACATTCATTTTTAAATCCTATTTTCTCTATTAATCTCTTCTCTTTTTCTTTCTTTCTTGTGAAAAATTATATATATAAAAAAGCAATACATTACAAGGTACGTTGCAACGGTTAGTTGTAGAACAGACTTCAGAGTTTGGTATGGGTTACAATTCCACAATTTTAGGCTTTTATTTCCAGCTGCTCTAAGATACTGGAAACGAAAACAAATATCTATACTGATTCAGCACTCATACTGATTTATTAAACCCGACCTCCTCTGTATAACTCCACTGTCACCTTTGATCTTTCTCTCACTTTTTAGGGGTATTTGGGCTATGGCTATTCTACGTTTTTCATGTTGTAAGGGGCTATGGAACCAGTTGATGTTCTGGAAAGGCTAGTCTTACCAATCTTTAAAAATTTTTTTTTGCCCAGTTCCTGCCACAGATCTATATCAGAATCTTTGGGGATGGTCAGTTGGGAACAACTGCTTTGAGGTCATAACCCTAGTCAGTGGTTCTCACACTGTGTTAAACATAAATCACTTAACCCCATTCCCCACTTTTCCTTATTCAGTAGATCTGCTGGTGGGGTCCAATAATTTGCATTTCTATTAGGTTTCCTGGTGACATTGTTGCTGGTTGTTGAGGTATTGCACTTTGAAGAACTCCTTTTGTTGTTGGTGTTTCCTGACTCCCTTAGGAGTCAGCTGCACTAGCACAGCAGTTCTGTTTCATCTGCTTTTGAAGAATTTATTTAACAATTTCATTTTAATCAACTAGTTATATTCTCGGATATTACTGCTTATGTATTTATTGGTTTACTGCTAAATATGGTACAAAACGGACACTAATGAAGCTGTTTTCCTTATATCTGTTCTGATCTTGGGTTTAATTTTTTTGAGTTTATTTTTTTTTTCTGGATATGTTAGTATTCCAGAAATTTAAACATTTTCCACTTAACATGTTATTGTAACATTCATTTAGTTTTACCACTCTTTCTGTCTCTATATTTAAAAAAAGGATCTAAAAAAAAGGATCTAGTTTTTTCAGTCCATTCAATCTTATGTGACACCTCCTTGTTTTTGAAATGACTTTATTTAAGGGCTCTCATCTTTGCTCTGCTCCCAGAAACATGCTAAAAGGGAGTTTTCTCAAAAATAGTGTTTTACGCACTTGAATAGAAGAACTGAGTGAAGTTGTTGAATCTGTTTTGCTTTAAATAGAATTGACACTTAGATGATTTAGTTTATAACATGAACTGCATCACCCCAGATGGTTCCAGGTAATTGTTCTGAGGTTGCTAGTGCTTAGATCCTTGCTACTGAAATCCTAGTTCATGGATAAGCAGCATCAGCATCACCTGGAAGTGGGAGATTGTTAGGACTGCAGTGTCTCAGACTTTATGCCAGATCTTTTGATTCAGTATCTGCATTTAAACAAGATCCTGAGGTAATCCATCTGCACATTAAAATAAATTTGAGAGGCACTGCTTTAGAGAATGGAATAGGACAAGATTAGAATGCAAATTAATTTTGGAAAATTGATCACTTAGAAGCACACAGGATGAAGTTTTGGAAGGAAAAGTGTAGTATGGAAAAGGGTTAATTTAGTATTAGTTTAATAATGGGGAATTAAAAATCAAAATTTAAATTAATACAAAATTTGTCTTGATAGAAAATAAGCATGCTGCTACATTGGAATTTGTAGGTAGGGTACTAGTGCTGGATCTGTAACCTAATTTAATTACACCCTATGCTAATTATGTCTTTAATAGAATTCTGCATATCTTTCTAAGCTCTGTAGCCTCAGATGACTTGGAAAATATGTGTAAATTTGTAAGTTTCAAATTGAGAATGAAATTGGAAAGAAATAGTAATAAATATTTAAGATGTCTTTACAGCTTTAAAAAAAGAAGAAAAATACCTTCAGTGCATATTTGGGTATTATTATTTTTTACTTCTTGTGGGGTTACTAATCATCATCATCATCATCATCTTACAAATGAGCAGACAGCCTTTGTAAGAAATATAGTCAGTGTCCCACAGTGAGTTAGTGGTTGAGTCAAGACTTGATGCTAATTCTTCTGATTTTAGAACCTCTTCAGGAAAACTTAGAAGATAAAACTACCTCACCTATTGTAGGAACACATGGGTATAAAATTTCACTGTCTTTAGTAAGAATAGAACAGGAAAGAAACCATGAAACTTCAGTTTGGTTTAAAGTATACTTGCTCTTGTTGGGATAGATTTCACTTCATAATGTATCTCTGTTATTTCTGATTACTGTTAAGTATTTATTTATTTTTAAGTTTTTAAATTGTATAATATAACATATACAAAGCAAAGAAAGAAAAGCAATAGTTTTCAAAGCACTCTTCAAGAAGTAGCTACAGAACAGATCCCAGAGTTTGTCATGGGCTACCATACCATCATCTCAGATTTTAACCTTCTAGCTACTCTAGAACATTGGAGACTAGAAGGAATAAATATTTTTTTTATCATCAATTCGACTTTTTTTATACAAAAAACCCCCAAAAAAGCAATAAATTTCAGAGAATGGCGCAACAGTATACAAAATACAAAAAAGCAATAAATTTCGAAGGATAGCACAACAGTTAGTTGTAGTACAGATTTCAGGGTTTGGTATGGGTTACAATTCCACAATTTTAGGTTTTTACTTCTAGCTGCTCTATGATACTAGAGACTAAAAGAAATATCAATATAATGATTCAGCAGTCATACTCATTTGTTAAATCCTACCTTCTCTGTATAACTCCACCATCACCTTTAATCTTTCTCCCACTCTTTAGGGATATTTGGTCTATGGCCATTCTACCTTTTTCACGTTGGAAGGGCTGTCAGTAATATGGGGTAGGGAGATGGAACTAGCTGATGTTTTAGAGAGTCTGGCCCTCTAGGTTTCAGGACTTATCTGGTCCAGGGCCCCATCTGGAGGGTGTAGGTTTCTGGAAAATTATCCTAGTGCATGGAACCTTTGTAGAATCTTATATATTACCCTAGATGTTTTTTAGCATTGGCAGGAATGGTCCTGATTGGGGGTTGGCAGGTTATAATAGGTAGCAAGATCTAACTGAAGCTTGTGTAAGAGTGAACTCCACAGTAGCCTTTCAACTCTATTTGAATTCTTTCTGCCACTGATACTTTATTAGTTACACTTCTTTTCCCCCTTTTGGTCAGGATGGAACTGTTGATCCCCCAGTGCCAGGTCTGGATTCATCCCTGGGAGTCCTCTCCCATGTCAGCAGGGAGACTTTCACCCCTGGATGTCATGTCCCACATAGGGGGGAGGGCAACGATTTCACTTGCAGATTTTGGCTTAGAGAGAACAAGGCTACATCTGAGCAACAAAAGAGGTCCTCCAGAAGTAACTCTTAGCCATACCTATAGGAAGTCTAAGCTTCTCTGCTACATACATAAGCTTCACAAGAGCAAGCCTCAATGTCAAGGGCTTGGCCAATTGATTTGGGTGTTCCTGATGTTTGACACTGTGTCAGGGGTTTCCCTGGTGGTAAAGTTTAATAGTTCCATGCTTTTTCTACCATCTCTTGAGGGACTTTGCCAATACTTTTTGATTATCTGCTTAATATGTTCTAGGATGTTTCCAAGCATTATTTTAAGCTATATAGGATTAAAAGCTTATTCTGGGCTCCTTGTGTTTTGATTATTTAAATGAAGTATCCATTCAGGTTGAGTTAGATTATGAGCTACAGAAAATTTAGGTTCTGGACAAAATAAACCTTTCTTCCCTTAATCTCAAAGAGTAGGTGAGGTTCTAAAATACATACAATATTTTCCTTACCCCTTTGTTCTGAATTACCTCATTTTCTCCCTGATCAGCTTTGTTCTTATCTCTAAATACCAGATTATACATATATAAAACAGCCTCTCAAAATTCAGAAATAATAATTAGCACTCCAGATTCAATGTGACTTCTATAAGAGTTTACAATCTATGCCTGTTTTCTTATAAGCATTTTCTAAAGGAGACCATACAATAATTTCTCTTTTGTTTTTGGCTTATTTTGCCTCACCAAATGTCCCACAGGTTCATTGACAATGTTCCATGCCACAGAACATTCCATGCAGCATGGTGTGCGCATGTGCAGAACTCAGAGGAGGTGAGCTGGGGTTGCGTCTGTGCAGGCTGGAAACTGGGTGTGGCCCAGCTGTGCAAGTCAGCACTTGCCTAGAGCTGGGGGTGTGACTGGGAGCCATGGGTGTGTGTGGATCTGGGAGGGCTGTAAACTCATGTACACATGCACAGAGCTCAGGGTGGGTGGGGTAGGGTTGCAAGACTATATGGACTGGGGGCATATGCAGCCTGAGTGTGAATTATGCACTGGTGACCGCCTTCCTGGGGCAGGGATGGGGTGGTGGGTCAGGGAGGGGTGAGGTGAGACTGTGCGTATGCAGGAGAGGTGGGTTGAGCTGGGACAGGCATGAGCATGCTTAGGGTGGGGGTGGGGGGTGGGTTTGCATGGGTGTGGGGTGGTGGGGTGGTCGGGTGGGTGCTTGGAGCATGGTTTGGGGGTGCGGATGATGAGATTCACGTACGTGGGGTGTGTTACAGGTCACAGGGCTGGGCCTGTGAGGGAACTGCGTTCAAGGAACCCAGCTTGGCTTACTTCCTATTCCCATCTCCCCTTCCGTGCACTCCCGAGGGCTTTGAGCTTCTGCAGTAGGCAGTTTGCACTAGCTGGGTTGGTCTCTGGTTCTCTCTGTCTCGGTTTTTCAACCAAGCTTTTGCAACCAGGCACACTCTCTGTGTGGTGTAGAAGACCCTCCCAGGTCACTTTCATCCTGGAATCGCTGTCTTGGTTGCCTTTCTGTCCCTTCTCTAGCTGTTCCTTAGAGCAGGGGTGAACTGGACCTATTCTATTACACCATCTTCCCAGAACTACCATTACGTTGTATCAGACTCAGTGTGTTCTATTAAAACTCTTCGACTTATTATTTAGGTCACAAATTGCATTGTAATAAAATAAATGATAGATAACATTTAAGGATATTTGAATTTGAAAATTAGTCATCTTGAACTTTCTTTTACTTTATCCAAAGATAATTTATTATATGTAAACAGGTTCTTATAAGTTCTTAGTTTGTTTTACTAAATCTTGAGAAGTTGCTAGGCAGTTTCTTGGGATCAGAAAGGAGAGCTACATTACGGTTGGTAGCTTTTCTTTATTTTTATTAGTTTTTCTTCTGATAATAGAATTTTGCTTCCTTATTTTTCACACCTTTGTTTTCTTTAGCTTTTAGTATTTTGTTTCTTCACCTCTTATGATGATATGGACATAGGAAACTTTTCACCCTCACTCTCCTGTGAAGCTTCTAAGAGGTCTTTGACCAAAAAAGACAAATTTAGTATGTCTTATCACAGTAAGTTCAGGGTATGAAAAATTACATAACTTTATCACTTCAAAAATCCTTGTATATTATTCTTTTAAATTTCTCCTTTGTGAAGATGCATCTTAGAAAACAGATCTTAAAATATTGATCCATGAATAGAAGTATGAGTTTTTCCCCTATGTTATTAATGAAATGCTTAAACTTGATATTATATAGAAAAGGGTAGTAAATTTTTCCCTCTTTCAATGACTGCATTGTATTCTGTGAGAACTGGGAATAATGTATTAAAAATAAAATTTGATTTTTTTCTCAAGAAGAATCTGCTGTGTTATGGTGGCAGTGATAGAGACAGCACAGAATCTTAGGTTTTGCATAAGAAGACCTGGGTTTGGTAACTGGCTTTCTTATGAACTGCTTATGAGACTTTGGAAAGTCACTTTTCTTCCTGAGTATTATTTATTCTAATTTTTCACCGGCAACATTAGATAGTTGAACTAGTGATCTCTAGTCTTCCCTTGCTAAAATTTCACACTTGTAGTAATCATGGTAGGGATGATTAGGAGATAATTACATGCTCAGTTGCTTTGGCATTTACAAGTTATTTTTATTTCACTGAACACTTCTTTTGTGTATACATTTATTCTATATCCAAGGTCCTTTTCAATCCTTTTATTCTTTCTGTTCTGTGAATTATTGGTTACCATTGGCTAATCCCCGCTTCTTTGTTGTCTTCTTTGCCTTTTAGATACTGCTTTCTTTTTACTTTTCTTCTCTGCGAATAAAGATGTTACCGTTTCTCAAGACCCAAAAAGTTGCCCTTAACCCTTATAGCCTATATTGATCTTCTTTCCTTTATTATTCAGTATTGTTAATTTTTCCACTTACTGATGCTGTGAGATGTGTTGTACATGTATGCCTTTTCCCTTCAACTTGTGTGATTCCTGAGGGCAGTGATTGTATATATATATGGGAATCAAAGTAGACTTAAAATTTTTTTTTGGCTTATAAGTTGTACTTCAGTTATCTTTGTACTGTAAGAGTTAAAATTACAATCTTAATAAGTTCAAGGTAAGCTTTAGAGAGTTAATGGTTTTTAATGAATGACTGTATTTTCTTCAATTGAATAATAAAACTCCCAAAGCATACCTCTAACTTTTCTCTAGGGCTTTATAATTAAGGGTATGTATAAAATAACTCTAAGATGATAGCCAGTATTCTCTAGACTTAACTGGACTGTTTTCTAATCTCTCACCTAAATTAATGTAACTTTTATTTTCTCAAAAGTGTTTACAAGACACATTTAAAATACTTAAGTTTTCCTTTCCATTTTACAGTCACATTTTCTGATTGGGATCATATATTTTATTTGTAACAATAAAATGAAGCTTCTGAAATGGACATTACTTAAAAAATTGATTTTATTTGCATATTTGCTCAGAGAAGGAATAATACAGTATACTATTTTAGGAGTGTTTTATTAAAATATTACTTGAAACTGCAGTTAATATGCCTTATAAAAGTAGTGATTGTAGGTTAATTAAGGGGCCTGCTGTTTATAAGTTATAGCCTTAATTTTCATGCACTGTATTATTACTTTAAAGTGTTCTTGTCTCAATTATAGTTACATTTTTCCCCTATAAAGTCTCCGATTTCATTGACATGTAAAGATGTTTTGACAATGGGGTATATGATGTGGGTATTGGAAGAATATACCTTATTTAAGTGATTGGATATAGTTTTTTGACTGGGATCAAATACAGTTTTTCTTACCTTCCCTAAATGTTTCAGAAAATAAAATGTTCTAATTATATTCAATCATCACTTCAACTAATAGAAGATATTTTAAAATTTAATATACTAGACCAGTCCATATACAGATTGTGATGTGCCAGGAGTGATAGATCCAATTTAAAATTTGGTCGGGTAGTAGTAGTGGAAATTAAATAATTACTTTTGGAAGGCTAGACGAAACTGGATCAGGTCAGAAGAGCTAAGTATTCTTGCTTGAGAAAAAATCAACAGGGCCAGTGCAGTAGAAGAGGTTGGTGATAAAATGAAAAGCAGAATGTGGAGGTCAGCTAGCACCTTGGGCAAGGTTAGAATTAAGACAGTGCCAGGAGAAACTAATGTTAATAATAGAAATTTGCTGTAGATTTTAATGAGAGTGATTTAAGTCTTTCACGGTACAACCCAGAAACTGCCTATGCTGATGTTGAAGACCCATGACCCTTTGAGTCTTCAGTATCTCATTTGTTTGATTTATTTGAGTATAATGTTGAAATTATTTTTTGAAGGTCAGCTTTAACTCTTCTTGGGGTCATTAGGTCCTAGGTTCCTAGAGTATTAGGGGATAGTTTTGTCAGTTGTGGTTAGGGATTTATTGAGGCATTTGGTTAAGGCCCATACAGTAATGGACTGGCCTTTAAAGTAATGCAATTTCTTTTCTTTATCCTTCTTTAAATTATTTTCTTTAGCACAATGAACTTTGAATTAAAAGTTCTTTGCAAATAACTTTTTAAATGAGCAAGCCTATAAGATACTAATGTAACATTTAAAAATAAGTTTCATAAGCCTAGGACACTGCATATGTATAACTAACTAAATACACACTGAAATTAGATCGACGCTAGTTAGAGAAACCATCATGAATGTTTTCTTGGAAAGTGACCAGGTATCTTACATTGGAATTAAATATGTGAACTGCAGGCATATGGCTAAGTCTTAACGTTTTGCCCTCTAACTATTCCATATTTTTTCATTTGTTAGCAGTAACAAACTAGGTTATAAGGCAATTAGAATTCTCAATTGGTAATATGGAAAAAAACAAAAACAAAAACTTTAGTTATTACTGCGTATTGTTTTCAAATAATAATAATGTTTGTTTATCTATTGTTTTAGTTTCCTAGGCTGCTTCAGCAAATATCATGATGGGTTGACTTAAACAAAGGAAATTTCATAGTTTATAGTTTTGAGGCCAGAAAAATTTCTAAATCAAGGCATCATCAGGGTGATGCTTTCTTTCTGAAGCCTGGCTGCTGGTGGTCCTTGGCTCTACTGCCACATGGCAAGGTACAAGGTGGCATCTGCTGTTTTCTCCATTCTTTATTATATTTTGTTGACTCATCAAAAGCTCCTACTTACAGTGGGTCTGCACTCACAGGAATGGATTAAATTAAATTTTTCTGGGAGACATACAGCTTCAAACTACCACACTTGCCATCTATTTATCAAATCAGTTTATCTTTCTATCATCTACCTACTTACCTACCTACCTACATCCATCCACCCACCCACCCATCCATCCATCCATCCATCCATCCATCCATCCATCCATCCATCCATCCATCCATCCCATCCATCCCATCCATCCATCCATCCATCCATCCATCCATCCATCCATCCATCCATCCATCCATCCCATCCATCCATCCATCCATCCATCCATCCATCCATCCATCCATCCATCCATCCATCCATCCTAGTGACCCAGTAGTGATAATTTTGAAGTGCTCCAGGACAGATGATATGTATGAGCACTAAACTCTTTCTAAATTTCAAGGGTTTCTGGTTGAATAAATCTGACTGAAATATAAGTCTGGAGCGTATAGTATAAATTGAGATTTTATTTGATACCTGATGTTAACCTCATCTACCGCCTACCACCCCTAAATGTTTATTAATACTCAGAAGTTTGCCCCTCTAGGTTTTCTAGTTCTAAACATACTGTAGTTTCATATCTCTTCTGGCTGAAGTTTTGGTTGGGTTAGATGACCTTTAAGTTTATTAAAACCTAGAGATGTGATGTTTTCTGTTTTATCCCATCTTTTATTAATTGCAACAAACAGATTTCCTTTTGTTCCATTGAACTCTGGACCACAAGTAGAGGTGCTGAAGTAGATTTTCTATCCTCTTTTATTTCTATACTTTAAAATAAGTGTACAGCAAGTTTTTAAAATTCAAGGAACTTAAAGTAAAAATACCCTTCTTTTAACCAATCTATAATTATAATTCAGAATTTTACTATTGATCTGATTTTAATCTGTGCTGTGAGATTTAGAACATTTTTCCATAGTGATGAAATAATCATTATTTTCAATTTTTATATTATGACTTTCCTCCTGTAATTTGAGTGTGGTAGAGCAAAATTTCTTAAAATTATTTAGGGATATGCACATGTCATATGCTTTTGTATGGAAAATTATATTAGCCACATGTTTGATATAAAGTTCTGATTTTTTTCTCTAAAGATATCCTCTATTAGAAAACTAGTTAATCTGGAGGTGATCGTTTAGCAGTGGGGGGAATGCTATTTGTAATGAATGTAAAAAAAATAATGTTGCCATAATAATAGTAATTAAGAAAAATGTTGAGCAAGTGAATTAGAAAAAATATATCAGAATGCTTTAATTTAAGGACAAACAGGTCTGACTAGGATGTAGGTGGGCTCAGAGATTGTGAAAAAAAGTTAAAGAGAATTAGGGATTGAGAGGGTTCTTACAGACAGTTTATTTTGTATTTTGTTTCTCGTAGTTTGCTTAAATGGATTATCAGTGGAAATTTATTGTTTATTTTGTATATAAATTATTTATTATCTGTATATAAATTTCTTTTTCTTATATACTTTTATCATTACTGTAACCCTTAATTTTGTTAGGCATATAGAAAATTGTGTTTTATTCTTGTTTGTTCTGTTTGTTGGATAATTACAGATTAAATGAATTGTGGGTGGTGCAACGGTGGCTCAGTGGCAAGAATTCTCGCCTGCCGAGCTGGAGACCCAGATTCGATTACAGGAGCCTGTCCTTGCCAAAAAATTTTTCTTTAAAAATAAATTGGATGCAAGATGGGGGAGAGAGATAAACACATACAGACATTTAAAGGAGATGACTCAATGGTGATTGATAGAGGTTTGAGATATAGTTTAGCTATGTAAGTTAAGAATGGAAATCACTGTCTTCCTGAATCCTCTTAAGGAATAGTTAGTTCATTTACTTGCTACAGATTCTGAAGGTTTTTTTTGTGCTTAGTTTGTTAGCATTATTGATCTTTGCTAATAAAGGAGTTTTGTTCCTGATAGATTGTTTAAATGGAGTAACAGTGAAAAATTACGTAATAACAATAGTAAGATTAACCTGATTTACTTAATAGTAATTATACACACTGCAAGTTTATGTGTGCTGGTCCTATTTAAATACTTTGTGTGTTTTGTGGATATACTATTTTTCCCATTTTAGTAGGAAAAAATAGGTTCACTGAACTCAAGTGAAATAATTAAGAATTTCCGTCTGTATCACTACGTGAGTCCAAAATTTAATTTAACTTTGTAAAAGGTCATCAGTGGATTCTTTCTTACCGTATCTGTGGGTAACAAGTTTAAAGTGGATCTATTACCTAAATAAACTCTAGTAAATTGAAGTTCTAACCTATTTAAGAGGACTGTTCTTTTGATAAATAACATTTATATTTACTCATTCTTTATAGTGGCTAGTTTATATTTGTATTTGGCAGTTTATAAAGAGCATGATTCACCCTAAAATGTTTACCCAAACTATTCTGTGACCACTGTGCACTCAGTGGATGGAAGGTCTGAGTGCTTGAAGCAAGAATTTGTAGGTTGAATGGATCTGAAGAGGAGGTAATGCCTAGTCCACTGAGCAAGGCCAGACTGGAATGGTGATATTCCTACCTAGTGGCAGAGCCTGACAACTCAGAACATTGGAGCAAGGCTGAGAGGTTTTGGTCTATGGAGAATTTTTGTTTGTTGAGTTTGAGTTCAATCTATATTAACTGTTACTATTATTATTATAATTATTGTTATAATTACTATTTTTAGTTTGATGTGTTTTATTCAGTAAAAGTGACCTATGGAAAATAAAATTAGATTCTTCAAAACATAAATGAAAATGACAACCAAAAGCACTCACATATAAATGAACCTCAAATACTAAAAGTTAAAAATGCAGAATATTTTATAACCTTAGATAAGGGAAGTTCTTTCAAAAAAGACATAAGAAAAACCATGCATTGTAAAGGAACAGGTTGAATTTGAACACATTAAAAAAAAAGTTTCTGTGACACTATTGATTTGGGTGTCCCTAATGTTTGACACAGTATCTGGAGTTTCCCCAGTGGTAAAGTTTAATAGTTCCATATTTTTTCCCCATCCTTCAAGGACTTGCGGCAGTTTTCTTGGTTAACCACAGATGGAGGTGGCCTAAGGGTACCTAACTAAGGGAAGGAAGAGGGGGCTATGGTGTGTATACATACAACCGACTACTGAGCGGCTGCAGGAAGGAATGAAGTTGTGAGGCATGCAACTATGGGAATGAACCTTAAGGAAGTGTGTTGAATGAAATGGCAGAAACGAAAAGACAAATATTATGCTTTACTTACACGGACTAATTACAATGTACAAACTCGGAGAAAGTTGAGAGCATGGGTTATAGGTTGGGGTATATTGTGAAGGGTACTAGATTATAAGCTCATATAGCAGTCACATATATTTAGGAGTTGTAACTGTTATTTTTAAATTCTGAAATACTGAGCTATTTGTGCATAACCTGGTCGTTCCCTGAAACTTTGGGTATTTATGTGACACCTGAGACTCTCGTTAGCGCACTGAAGCTATGAAAGTCAGCATTACCCCATACAGCAACTGTTAAAAAAGTTGAAAAAATGATCAGACTTTGACTAGAGATATGAATGAGGCTGATTTGAATAAGGTAAATCAGAATACAGGGGAAAGGATGATATGGTCCATATTTTAAAACTTCAACTTCTGTGTGAGACCAAAGGGGGAGATGTTTATTTGATACAAAATCTGTATTTTGGTTAGTGCATTATCTAATTTAACTTGTATTGTCAATTTAGTTGAACACCATAAGTACATGGAATCTTGAAGATTGCATGAGATCTTGTTTGTGCAGGTTAGTGTGATGCTCCAATACATCCCAAAGTAATTTGAGCAGGGAACAAAAAAGTGTTTGCAAAGTCCCCTTGGGGGACAGGGGAGAAAGGAGGAAATATTCAACTCCCTCCTTTGGAGAGTTCTGATGTTCTCACAAGCAAGCAGGGGGACAACCAAATCATTAGGCTGAGCCCTCGATCTTGGGGTTCGCCCCTGTGAAACTTGTTCTTGCAAAGGAGTAGCTAAGCCTTCTTATAATTATACTTAAGAGTCACCTCCAGAGAACCTCTTTTGTTGCTCACATGTGGCCTGTCTCTCTAAGCCAACTCAGCCGGTGAACTCACTGCCCTATCCCCTACGTCAGACATGACTTTCAGAGGTATAAATTTCCCTGGCAATGTGGGACAGAAGTCCTGGGATGAGCTGGGATCTGGTAGCATGGGATTGAGAAAGCCTTCTTGATCAAAAGGAGAAGAGTTAAATGAGACAAAATAAAGTTTCAGTGGCTGAGACATTTCAAACAGAGTCGAGAGGTTATTCTGGAGGTAATTCTTACGTATTATATAGATACCTCTTTTTAGTTTATGGTGTATTGGAGTGCTGGAGGAAAGTACCTGAAACTTTTGAACTGTGTTCTGGTAGCCTTGATTCTTGAAGACAATTGTGTAACTATATATTTTTTACAATGTGATTGTGTGATTGTTGAAACCTGTGTCTTATGCTCCTTTTTTTTTCCAGGGTATGGACAGATGAATAAAAAAAAAATAAGAATTAAAACAAACTTGGTGGGGAGAATAAAGGGTAGAAATTTAGGTAGATTGAAATACCTGGGTCAATGAGAGGAAGGATAAGGGGCATGGGATAAATGAGCATTTTCTTTTTTCTTGCTTTTTCTGGCATGATGCAAATGTTCTAAAAATGATAACTATGTGATGATATTGTGAGCCATTGATTGTACACCATGTATGGACTGTTTGTGTGTGAAGATATCTCAATAAAAAGATTAAAAAATATATAAGTGGTCCAGAGGTAGGTTAGACATTGAACATGGGATTAACTTGAGTATTTGCTTGAGTTACATATGGGCTACCCACGTACATAATAAAAGAATTGATATTCTGTAATTAATGCAAGCATTTGTTTGCTTTTTGCTTTTCTCTTGAATGTAAGAGTTAGCCTTTAGACAGTCGTTGATGTTTATGATGGTAAATGTAAACTGTATGAATATAGTTAGAACTATGGCAATCTGGAATAATTTAGTTTCCTAAATTTTTCTGTTTCTGGCATGTTTATCACCAGAAAAGCTCAAAATTTATCTTTCTAAACCCTAGAAAATCATTTTATTTGTTGGCTTATATTGGTTTATTCTTTGTCCTCTCTCTAATCTAATGGTTCACTAGATTAGTTTTTGAATATTTGGGATTGCTTTTTTCAGTTTCTTAGTAAAGAGATACAGAAAACTGTAGCTATTGAAGAAGAACTTTTGATATTTATTCCATGTCATTTTTACTGAAATGAACAAAGGTGTTTATCAATAAAGATAAATGTAGTTAGTAACTGTGCAAGTTAGAATATAATGAAACCTCCTTATTTTCTCAAATAGCAATGTTACCCCAACGTCAGGTTAGGTTGAAGTGCAGTGAGTATAGCTTCTAAGAGAGTAGAGTCGATTAACAGAAAGCAAGATTAATATAGGAACAGCAAAGAGGCATGTAGTAACTGATGCAATACGTAGCTTTATTTCACATTTCTTCCTAGAAGAATAAAAACTACATGTTTTTTAGTGACTTTTGGTATCTATTTCACTGTCTGATTTCAGTTGACAGCAACTGTTATGTATAATAAAGTAACACAGGTGGAAATTTCAAACAATACAGAAATGATAGAAATAAATATACCCATCTAACCTCCTTTAGAGATAAATGATTATCAGTTTGCTTTATGTCCTTACAAATACTAATCTCTTTATGGACACAAATGTTATTTCCAAATGTTTGCAATTATAACCTTTAATTATATAACCAACAGTTATAAACAGTATAGTGAAATTACATAAATATTATGCCTAGTCTGGTTATTTCTTCAGGGTAAATTCCAAGAACTGGTATTGCTGTACTACTACCGCACGCACACATTTAAGAGTTTGGTATGCATTACCAGGTGACTTCTGGAAAGGCTGTCCTGATGTAGATCCATACTGTGTTCTTGAATATAGTTTTAACTTACATTTGTAGTAGTACTTTAAAATATAGAATATTATATTTATACTATTAATGAAGTAAAATGCTGTTATAATGAATATTTTTACTAAGAAAATATTAGCCCCGAATATGATATCCTATGTACAAACTACTTCTAAGTTTTAATGATCAGCTTTCACCCTAGACTACTATCTCTGATCATAATAGCAAATGTTTGGCCAAAAATAATTAATTCTTCTGCCACAGTGGATAGGGGAGTGAAAGTGTCATGGTTTCCCCTCTAAATGCAGATTGCTGAAGACAATTTTAGGTTGTCTGGACCAAGGGATATGTCATCGGTAAAACTATCATGTTAACTCTATTTCTTCATTTCCAATAAATCATTCCATTATTTTATTAATTACACAAGTATTTATATGTTAGGCAGATACTGGACTGGTTACTGGGATACAGTGGTGAATAAGACATAGTTTGGGGCTTTACGGAATTTAAAATTTAATAGTGGAAGCAGATAAGTAAATAGGCAACTCCTTTTAAAAACTATTATAGTTTAAAAATGATATATGCTTATAAAATTATTTATTACAATAAAAAGCAACATAAAAATGGGAGCAAAAAATCCCTAAAAAATTTTACTACCTGGAAACAACCATCATTAACATTAGGCAAAGTTAATTTTTTCCCAACATTTTGTCATTAATATTATCTAACATCCAGAAAAGTTGAAAAATGTCATTGAATACTCATTTCCACCATTTAGATTTACAATTAACATTTAAAATGTACTTGCTTTATTCCATATCGCTTCATCCTATTTCTCATCCATTAATCCATCTTTTTTGGGGAGATGCATTTTAAAGTAAGTTGCAGATGCTAATATTCTTTCCCCCTATATTAAGGCCCACCCCAATTCGGTATGACCTTGTCTTCTTGATTACATCTGGAAAGATCCTATTTCCAGATAACTTCGCATCTACAAGAACTGGAGGTTAACACTTCAACATATGTATTTGGGAGGACACAGTTCGACTATTCAGTTTAAAATAGCCCCTTTCAACATGTGTATTGTTATTTTTGTAAGCAATACTGTGTTTTAAATAAAGCCTTTATGGATTTGATATAGGTTATAAAAGATGCAGAAATTTTGTACTGTTAACATTTCTCCCCCGATTCCCTTCCTGAGCTCTATATATTATATAAATTACTTTGTTTTATTATAGAGTATGAGTATTATAAAGAGAAAAAAGGGGTGGTAATAATAATTATGTGGGAAAAACAAGTGCAATTTGGGGCTTCTGGGGCAAACCAGGATGAACAAACTGTCTATAACCATAAATGTTAGTTGTTTAGTGTTAGTTTTATGTTTAAATATATTTGTATTTGTGAAATATATTTGACATGTAGTCTTTTTTACCATATCTTCTCCGTTACTGAGTTCTTTATTTTTATCTCTTGGATGGAATTTGTCATCAAGTAGTTTTCCCCCTCCCCAAAAGGATCTATTTGTACTGGATTACTTAATTTTTAAATTTGCTTTTTAACTTTATGTTAGTTTTGCATTTTTATAAGCAATACATTTTAATAAAATATGCTGTGTGTTATCAGGGATAAATGGAACAAAAGTAGGGGCATCCCACAGTATTTGTGGGGGATATGAGGTTAGACTATCATTTCTTATATTACTCAATGTCTTTAAGGCTCTATGTAAGAAATTTCTTTGGAGATTTTAGTGTCCCCCAAATCTGGGTCCATGTCAGTAATCCAGATTTCAGTTATTAGGTAGCTGTGATAATTTTAATAGTATATCTTTTATATAAAATAACTAAAGCAAATCTTTTGTTCTGTGCCAGAGACTTTACTTGTTTTTGCCGTTTGGAAGTAACTTGGTTGACCAAATTCTATTTAAGTTGATGAAAAAGGCATTGGGAAACTTTTTCAGTTTATGTAAAGCTTTGCTCTTGACTTGTTTACTGTTGCAGTGTATCTCATTTTTCTTAATTTAACCATCACCTATTTTACTGATGAATTTGTGTGGCCCAAGAACAAACTTACTGAAAAAAATCACCCCTGAATTTTGTAATTTATAAATAGTTAATGTTTTTGTTTTTCCATATTCTTGTAGTACAACTTTTCTTCAACTGCTGCACATAATATGTTGTCATTTATGGTGAAGAGTTATATACAGTGACTTACAGTGCAGTATAGATTATTGTATAATATAATTATTACAATAGGATCCTTGCGACACTTGTTTAAACTGGTAATGGCTGTCTTGCTTGGATCCATGCCCCCTCCCATGGTAGTAAGGCCAGATGGTTGTATACAGCTGTGAGTAGATTTTCCTTTCTGCTTGTACAGCTGCTGTGATTCTTTTATCTGGTATCTGTTTTAAAATGAGATATTTATTTATACACTAATAAATGTCCAATAGGCAGATATGTAGTAGTTTGACAAAGATGGTGACAGAAACCATTTAATTGTGGAATTAAAATGAGATGTTTGTTTAGCTCAATTTGTGCCTGTTCCTTGTTAAAATGAACTATACCTTGATCCTTCGGAGAAATGTAATGATCCCATTCTAATGTTCTTTTCTGTTGGCAGGAGGGTATTGTACTAAAACATTTTTACAGTGAAAATAGTCTTGAAGACAGCTCACCCAAATTAAAAAAAAAAAAGCCAACAAAAAAACAAAGCTAGTTTTACTTTGTGGTTTAAAAACAAAACAAAACAGAATGTCTCTCATTTTCAACTATCTACATGACTTTATGACCTATCTTTTATCAATACATAGATATACTTTTGTATTCTAATTAGTAGAAACGTCATTCTATTCTTTGATATTTCATGGTACTAATATGTTCTTTATTCCATAACTACTTTATTTTTGTTGCTGTTAACTACATAACTATGTAGATATTTTTCTTTTGGATTATTCTGTTAGAGTATATTCCAAATAATGTGATTACTCAATTAACTCCTATAATCAGTTTAATGCTTTTTGTTTTGTATTATTGTTTTTGTGGGTGGCCCTTACATTTTTGGGAATTAGATTTTTGGTGGCATATCTGAGTTTATATAATTCCATAATTCGTTAATCTAATTTTGTTCTTACCATTAGTATCAAATACAAAGAATTTTCGAGAATTTGCTTGATGTTTTCTGATATGTTTGCTTTGATGAAATTAAAGTATAATAGCATTAACCATTAGTGATGTTGAAATTTATTACTGCCATGGGACAGTTAAGTTTCTCATGAAACAAAACCTCTAATATTTTTCATTGTAGAGTTTATATTGATGTGCTTATATAAATGTCTGTTTTTAATTTTATTTTTGTAAGGGAATCCTAGAAAAAAATACAGGTGTTAATAAGTCTTTGATTTCTAATTAAAAACTTGATCTTATGTCAATCATAAATATAAACGAATGAGATAAGTATGCAAGTTTAGGAAACAATCGCATCTTTAATATATTATTTTTGCTTGCAAACTGGAAAATAAATAGGGCAAACATTGTGGAAAACTAAAGTGAGAAACCCTCTTTGTAAGAATTATATTTGAACAGGGCTAATAAAATGACCAATTCCTAGATTATATCTTAAAAACTTTACAAATTGTGCATTCTTTCAGTAGGTACACATGTATTTATTTATAGAACTTTGGAGATAGGCTAGAGCTAGCTGTGTTCAGAATGCTTTCAGGGCTACAAAGATAACCAAGATGTGGATTTTTCCTCAGGGAAAATTTCTGGGAAGAGTTCAGGTTGAGAAAAATCACTGACTGAGTGAATGTTACTAGAGTATTTTTTTATGAGTCTAAAGAGAAAGTTCATTTAATTGACTATTGGACCACTATCAATTGAAAACCTTCTTCTGGAAATGTATAAACATCTGAATAAATGTTTTCTAAAATAAGTTTCTAGATTTTGCATTCAAACCTGAATTGAATTAGATCTATTTTTGATATGTTGAGTTGGAAAACTCCTATAAGACTGTACCCCATGTAAGATTTTTGATACTGCTGTGCCTGTCATAGTTGAATTTCCTTTATATGTACCTACACAGAACCAGGTTATCTTTAGAATCTCCTCTGACGTGGAATTGGTGTGGGGTTTTCTTTAAAATTAAAAAAAAAAAAAAAGTGTTTGCTTTTTCCTATATCAAAGAACTTTCTGCATGATTTATTTTTAACATTTTGAATCTCTCACCTTTTCACCTTTGAACATACATAATAGTTGAGGTTTTCTGACACTGGGCAGATTATGTTTCTGTAGAGATAATACAGTCTGTATTAACTGATTAAATAAATTTCTTGTTTGAATCTGTCTTTTTATGGCATATATAATAAATTACTGTATGCATTTTATGTTTTTGATAAAAGTGGTCTATCTGTCCCATTTATTGCATATATTATTGTAGTCTTCTAACTACAGTCTTAAATTATTGATGATCTTTAGTGAACAATTTGTAATGTAGATGGGGTGGTATAGTGCTTAATCTCTGATATTTTGGTTTCTAGAAGCTTTAAATATCCTTTACATTTGAGAAGGATTTTTCAAGATCATATAATTTTAGAACTTGAAAATGACTTTTCTCCTAAATGGAAAACAATATGCATCTGGCTGCTGCTGAATGATTTATCATTGGGTTTTGACTGAATTTATCATTGGGTTTTGACTCTTAAATATTAAAGTCTTTGAAAGTCAAGGCCTCTTTTCTTCGCAGAGGCTCCTATAAAGTAAAGGGAAGAACAGAGGAGCTCATAAAGTTGTTTCTGTGTGTCACTAACATGACACCTTTTATAACAACCTCTTATTCATATCCTTGTGGGATATATGGTTTCCAAATGTTTTCTTCCATTGAGTAGGTTTTTAGCATAAGCTACTTAAATTTTGGGTTCATTCTCCCGAGTGCCACAAAGACAAGGAAAGTCTCTGAAGGAAAAACTGATTATTGCATCTGCAGAGGCAAGGGAGTAGGGTGGGGCGCTGGGCAGCACCCAAATACAGCCTCCTTCCCTTATGTTGGGGAGTCCTTTATACTAAGGCAGCCTGCCCCCACTTCTTCCCCACCTCCAGGCACCGTGAGGGTTCTTGCAGGATGCTTTTCTGAGGCCTGGCTTGGTTCACTCCTGCTTCAGGATGTCACTGGCTGCAGAGTCCCAGGTTACCAGTTCTTAACGTATTTTCCTCGGAAGTGATACCACAGGTTCTCAGTGTCTGGGATACACACCTGACATGCTTGGTGCAGAAAACAAAACAATGCCGATTTTTAAATGTTCAGAGGTGGGTCAGGCTGGCATCTACTTAGGGCCTTGCTACAACTAGGTCAGGCTGACATCTGCTTGGGTCCTTGCTACAGTTCCCCTGTTTTTGATCTGAGGACTTGTAGTCTTATAAACTGGGTTGCTGAGGGGTGTGGATCAATCTTCTGTAGCTACTTCCGGCTGGGTAAGAACGCTGAGTTACTAGGCCTAATTATTTTGTGGAACAAGCTGAAACCCTCTCAGTGTCATCATCGAGCTTTGGAAGGCATTGAGCATGGAGGTTACAAACTTGGTGGGTGCTTTTAGCAAGCAGGGCCCTATGAGGAGAAGTAGGAGGGATATAAGTGGCCCTAGGAAGGGGTATAGCCAGGTGAGGCTAAGGAAGAGCCAGCCTCTATTAGCATTTTCTTTTAACATTGCTGCTTATTTGTGTAGGATCCTAATATTTTCAACTATTTCTTGGTATTTGTTTACATAAAAGCAGCATTCCTCAGTTAGAAATAGGCAAGTGCCTCCCTTGGGCAGCAGTTAACATATCTAGCGCCCAGAGATTTTTTAACACTGTGGCAGCTAGAGAATCTGTCTGGACTTGTACAAAGCACTTGGATGAAGTGATTAGTTGAGGAGAGACCTTTTGAAAGTTCAAAGGATAAGTTAGCATACACATGCTGGGCTTTAACAATGCCTCCAATTCTTGTTCCAGCAGCAGGGGCTATTCCTCAGTTGTGAGGAGGGGTATTAACAGTAGGATGGCTCTTTTGTTAAGCTTGTGAGTTGCAATAAGAGCATTTCTTCTTGTTCATGAGCTAAATAGTAGTGGTAAGGTAAAGGAGAGTGCAGAGCACTGTCCACAGAGGGGGAAGGGTTAACTATTTGTTTGCCCCACACAGGAAGAAGATTCCACGGTCTGGGTTGAGGGTTAATGAAAATCCTGCAGTGGGAAGTAGATTGCTTCTGTGAAGGCCATTTCCTTCACAAGCACCAGGTTGCTGGACTTGGATTGATAGGAAGGAAGTGGACAGTTTAGTTCCTTTTATGGGAGCCAGACAGGGGATATGGATAGGTTCTTTTGAGTCCGTTTTTTCAAATATTGCCATTGTTTGGATGCCAGTGTAACTTTTCTATTCAGCTGTTTAAACTATAGGGGCACAACACTTTCCTAACTAGGTGGTGTTAAGCACTATAGTGTCACAACTGGAGGTGGGCCCACCATGAGTATATTGAAAAGTTGACTTATGGTTTGCTGGGTTTCTATGCTTTTTGTTTAGTAGAATGTCTATACTAGTGGTGAGCAAGGGGCTGACTTCCAAGATGATGTCTTCCAAGGATGGTGAGAGATTCAGCTCATTTTCTTGTCTGGCTCTAGCGCCTACCTTCCTTAGGACTAGGATTTTTGTTTCTCCAGGAGAGACATAGAAGCTGGGGTTGCATTCTTCTTTATCTAGAAATCCTATCTGTGAAGCGCAGAAAGAAGAGTGATTAGATCGTACACAGATGAGATAGACATTTTTCCTGGGGGTAGTGGGTTGGGGTGGTGGGAGCTAGTTAAATTCCTGTATAGAGCTCCCTAGATGATGCAGTGAGGAGGGTGTTTGATGTTGTTGTGAGCTAAGTTGCTGTGGTAGTTAGATTCAGTTGTCACCTTGGCCAGGTGAAGGCACCTAGTTCTGTTCCTGCGGACATGAGCTAATGGTACGTGAACCTCATCTGTTGCTGATTACATCTGCAGTCGGCTAGGAGGCATGCCTGCTGCAACGAATGACGTTTGACTTAATTGGCTGGTGCTTAAATGAGAGAGCACAGCCCAAGCAGCTGAGCATACTTCATCTCAGCACTTGCAGCTCAGCCCCCGCCTTTGGAGATACAGAAAGAAATCACCCTGGGGAAAGTTGTTGGAACCCGGAAGCCTGTAGAGAAGGCCAGCAGAGACCATCCTGTGCCTTCCCATGTAAGAAAGAACCTCAGTTGAAAGTTAGCTGCCTTTTCTCTGAAGAACTAACAAAATACATCCCCTTTTATTAAAAGCCAATCTGTCTCTGGTGTGTTGCATTCTGGTAGCTAGCAAATTAGAACAGTTGCTTAATACTGCAATCAAAGAACAGGGGATAATCATTCAGCTTTGGAAAGGAATTATAGTGTGGGACAATGTTAATATACAGGGTTGCCCACCATTGGGCTGTAATGGGGTATGCTGACATGCTGGTTCCTTGATTTACACATAACCTATTATTTATGTTATAGGTTATGTGTAAATAACCTGCTATTTGCTTTCTTTGTGAGTTTTGCTACTTGTCTAGCTAGCTATCTGAAGAAGAAGATGGTTTATGACTCTGACTAGTGTGTGTTGGCTAGAGATGAGATGAGGTTGGAGACCGTTAAAATAACTGCTTTTGGGCAGACCACGGTGGCTCAGCAGGCAGAATTTTTGCCTGCCATGCCAGAGACCTGGGCTTGTTTCCCAGTGCCTGCCTATAAAAAATAAAAAAAATAAAAAAATAAAATAACTGATATTAAGACTTTCATTTTTTTTAGAACAGTAACTTAAGGTCTGTCAGCTGCTCTACTGAGTAGGATGCCTCTGGGATTCAAGGTGTTGGGACTTTTTCTGCTCTGATTGTGGAGGCTTAAACACCTTCACTCTTGAGATGTAGCCTTGGCTTGATGCCCTGCAATTTAAGAGAAGAGTGGGTTATTAGTAACACATCATATGGACATTCCCACTTGGGTTGCAGCTGGTCTTCAGGATGCTGGTTCCTCCATTTTTGAAGAAACTTTGTCCCCTGGTGGAATATTAGTAGAGGGGCACATCTGTGGGAAAAGAAAGTCTTTGAGGAGTTATTTTGTTTATAGCTTTCAAAGTGTGAGTGAGAGAAATAACCCATTGCTTGATGGCTAGCTGGCTTATCTCTATAGATACTGGATCTGGTGGGAATGGCTCCCTGAGGGTTTGAGAAATGGCCTCCCATAGAGGATTGTGGATGGGATCAATTTGAACCCACATCTAGGAACCGTTTGCACTTGGAGGAGGGCAATTGGTAAAGCATCTTCCCAGCTAGATCGGCTTCTTGGTGGATTTTGCTGAGGATTTTCTTCAGAGTGTGGTTTATTTTTTCAGTTTTTCCAGAGGATTGAGGTCATCAAACACCTTGTAGTTTCCAGTCGGACACTGAAACTGTATGGACAGTTGGAACTGTCCTTGTTGATTTTTGTTGCAAAAGCTCTTCGATTGCCTAATTGAAGCTATTGGGGCAAGCCAAACCTAGGGATAATTTCTTGTAGTACATCTTTACGACCTAATGGGTTGTCTCCTGTGGGTAAGGGAAAGCTTCTACCCATCCAGAGAACATATCAGATTAAAAGGTACCTTTTTCCTTGCATCCCTGAGGCATTACTGTTGAAGTCTCCTTGCCAGTCTAATGGCAAATTTCCCCAATGTTGGGCAGCAGCTCTGGCCAGGTGTGGTGCTGCTCTTGGATTGTTTTATGCAGATGGGGCAGTTGTGGGTTATTTGATGAATTATTTTCCTCAGACATGGTCCTAATGTGTGATTTAGCAGGTTGATGAGTACGTCTTCTCTGTAATGGATGCTGTTATGGAAATTATTGATTATTCGCTTTATCAATAGCCCAGGATTAGCACTATTACTCCATTAGTGATCCATCCATCTTCTTGTTCATGAAAGTTACATTCATTAGCTTGCTGCTGTTGCTCTTTCTCTGAGTACCTATGGGTAAATGAGTTCAGTGCAGCCTGGGATATAGTATAAGTGCTAGCCTTCTTTGGCTGTTTTCTTTGCAGCAGTGTCTGCTGAGTGCTTTCACCTTGCAGTGTGAGTTTCAGCTAGCTCATGGCCTTTGTAGTGTGTCACTGCTACCAAGCTTTGAAGGTTGACTACGTCTAGGAATTGCAGAATTTTAGGGGCATGTTTTATTTCTTTCTTTCCTCAGTTTAGGAGGCCTCTCTCTTTCCAGCTGGCTCTATGTGCATGGAGCACTAAAAAGGCATACTTAGAGACTGTGCAGATGTTGATAGCACTGTCTTTTCTGATGATGAGGCCTGTGTGAGTGCAATGAGTTCTGCTTTTTGTGCAGAATTTCCCAGTGGAAGAGGCTTGGCTTCAAGCACTTGATGTATGGTGACCTTGCATATCTTGCCCTCCTGGTTCCTCTTTCCATGAAGTTGCTCCTGTTAGCGAAGCTATCTAAATTCACATTGCGAAGCAGTGTGCCAGTGAGGTCCAGCCAGCTGGAGAACACTTCTTCGACGACGAATATGTAGTTGTGAGTAGGCTCTGCATCCTGCTCTGTGGGAAGTAAAGTGGCTGGGTTGAGGGTCAAGGAATCTTTTAAGGAAGTGCCCCAGTTATCCAGCAAGATATCCTGATACTTCCCTAGTTCCCCTTGAGTTAGCCAGTATCCTCCCTTCTGATCAAGGAGGCTGACAACCCGGTGAGGGGGTATACACTGTGGTCATCTGGCCTAAGGTGAATTTTTTGGCTTCATTCAGAGGGTCACAGGTGATGGCTACTGCTTTTCGGCAGTCTGGCCATCCTTGGGCAGTATTATTTAGTTGTTTTGAGAAGTAAGCTTTGGGCCTGTGGATCTCCTCTAAGGTCTATGTGAGGATTCCCAGAGCAACTCCTTGCTTCTTGTGTACAAAGAGGAAAGAAGGCTTGCTTGGATTGGGTAGCCCAACCACAGGTGTGGTTGCTAGTTTATTCTTAAGGGTGTGAAAAATGGCAGCACAGTCAGGGGTCCAGTCTAGGGATTCTGTTTCTGACCCCTCTAGGGCTTTGTTTGGTGGTTTTGCAGTGAGTCCAAACTCAAGAATCCACAGTCTGCAAAAGCCTGCCATGCCCAAGAATCCTCATATTTGGCATTTGGTCTTTGGGGTTGCTAATTGGATAATTACTGTTTTCCGATCAGGCAACAGGGTTCTTTGCCCAATAGTGAGTAAATACCCAGGTATTTAGCAAAAGTCTGTACGTTTTGAGGTTTTTTGTTTTGATATTTTATACCTGGCTCATGCTAGGCAGTTTAGGACTTGAATGGTATCCTTAATGCAGTCATCTCAGGTGAGGCCGACTATTAGGATGTCATCAACATATTGAACATACTGATCCGCAAGCTTAGCTTTTACTCCTGCCTCTACATCTGGGGACTGCTGTTCTCCAAAGAGGGTGGGAAAGTTCTTTAACCCCCAAAGTAGGACAGTGCTTGTATACTGTCTCCTTTGTCCTGTTTCCAGATTTTCCCATTCAAAAGCAAATACAGGTTGGGATTCTTCACTCAGGGGAATATAGAAAAAGGCATCTTTCAAATTGAGAATGAAGAACCAACAGTAGTTGGGATTAATGGTGGTCATTATGGTATATAGGTACAGGACTGCAGCATGGATATCCTCTGAAATCCTATTTATGGCTTAGTAGTCTTGTACAAATTGGTAGATATCTGTACTCTCTGGTTTCAGGACTGGCAGAAGAGGGTATTAGAAGAAGATTGACAGGAATAAATGAGCTGGGCGGCTGCCAGCTTCTGGATTACAGGTTAAATGCTAGTTTTGCTTTTCTTGAAAAGAGGTACTACTTTATTTTCACTTGCACTGTCCTGGATTTTAGCTGCACTTATACGGGTTTGGCAAAGATAGCTCTCTTGGGGTTTTCCGATGACCATACCCCTGGATTAGTTTCTTTTAGCACTTGTGGGGTTGAATTTTCAGTTTTTGGGACTGGTCCTTGGAGCAGTATGGACTGGAGCATGACCCCGTTGGCTGTGAGGACTTTGAGTTTTAGGTTAGTTCCTGTCAGGGACACACATGCTCCAAGTTTTGATAGCAAGTCTTGTCTGAGCAATGGGAAAGGACATTCAGGAATGTATAGACGTTTATATGGGTGAGAGTCTGAGACCCCCATTTGCTACTCATGAGAATAGAAATCAGGGTTGGTTTCCTTGTCCCCAAATCCCAACTTGGACTTTTTCTTTGGTTAGTGGATGTAATTTTGTATTTATTACTGAGTATGTGGCTCCCATGTCAAGCAGAAAGTCAGTTAAGTTTTCTCCCACTTGCATAGTGACCTGGGGTTTTTTAATGGGAGAGAGAAATGGTGGCTTCCTCTGGTGTGACTAGGGGACTCCCCAGAATCTGAGGCTAGGGTTAAGGCCAACTGTGGAGCTAGTTTTTCTCTCCGTTTCAGTTGGGGACATTCATCTTTCCAATGCTCTTCTTGCTTGCAGTAGGTACACTCATTACACCGCTGAATCCAAAGGGATTGCAGTGTTCCCTTGAAAATTTAGATTCTTCTATTTTCCTCTGGGACAAGGCTAGTTTGGCACTTTGTGGCCAACAAAGAGCCATGCTGCTTTGTGTGAATTGATGCCAGTGCTGCAGCCAACAAAGCAGCTTGCTATTTCACCTGGCACTGCTGCTTCTGCTCAGCTGTTTGATCTCTACTAGTATATAATTTAAAGACTATTTCAACCAATTAAGACAGGCATTCCTAAACTCCCATAGAGTTTTTTTCAACTTCCTCTGGATATCAGGTGTACTTTGGCTAAGGAGGATCATATTTAACAGCCCTGTTTTCAGGCTTTATGAGATGTATATTGGAGTATCTCTGAAAGGCCTCATGTGCTCAAGAAAATCAGAGGGGTTGCTAGATTTCCTGTGCCCTGTTTTAGGACTTCTGCTTTGGGGCCTTTTCTAGTTTGCTAGCTGCCCAGAATGCAATATACCAGAAACAGAATGGCTTTTCAAAAGGGGAATTTAATACATTGCTAGTTCACAGTTCTAAGGTGTGAAATTGTCCAAAATTAAAGCAAGTCTATAGAAATGTCCAATCTAAGGCATCCGAGGAAAGATACCTTGGTTCAAGAAGGCCGATGATGTTCAGTGTTTCTCTCTCAGCTGGAAGGGCACAGGGCAAACATGGCAGCATCTGCTAGCTTTCTCTCCAGGCCTCTTGTTTCATGAAGCTCCTTGGGAGGTATTTTCCTTGAAATGCCTGTAAAGGTCCAGAGGTTGCTGGCTGATGGACTCTTTGGTTCTCTCATCCTTCTGTTGTGGTTTTGTGGCTCTCTCCTCCTTTTCAAAAGGTTGTTGGTTGATGGACTTGATGCTTTGTGGTTCTACGGCATTCTCTGCTCTCTCAAAATCTCCAGACTTCTCCAAAAATGCTTCCTTTTTAAAGGAATTCCAGTAAAGTAATCAAGATCCGCCTGGAATGGGTAGAGATACGTCTTCACCTATAGAGTTTAATACCCACACTTGTTTGAGTTAAATCTCCATGGAGATAATCTAATTAAAGTTCTAGCCTTTTGTACTGAATTAGGATTAGAAGAAACTGTTGCTCCCTCAAGACTGATTAGCATTAAAATATGGCTTTTCTAGAGTACGTAAATCTTTTCAAACCAGCACAGGACCCCTTGGTGCAGCCCTGCAAGGATACACATTTTGTAATGGTTTAGACTATTTGCCTGAATGGTGTCATTGGGTCCCAACAAGTGTTATCTCAGGCCTGCCTTGTAAGGGAGCCCACAGATAGGGACCTAGGGGGCTGCTCATCAGAAGTGGTCATCTTCCTGGTAAGCTTTATTGAGAACCATGTATCACTCTTCTGGAATGAGGAGGATGCTTAAGAGAGGCCGTTGTCAATTCAAGTCGGATTGTGAGTAACAAAAATGGATGTGAACAAGGCACAGACTTTGTCTGGGTCAGACTGTAAAGAGGGAGTATTATTGTTTTTCAAGTTAAAAAGATCTGAGGTTGAGAAAGGAGAGTGCACAAAAAGGAAATCTTGAGGTCTACTCAAATTACCTATGCCATTAGGAATCTGATAAAGGGGAAATTGCACTGCTCCAAGCAGTAGGGCATCCTGGCCAAATTGGATACCCCTCTGGATGTGGGATGGAGAAATCAAATCTCTTATCCTCTGGGCAGCAGGGGTGCTGTTGCTGGAGGCCCAGGATAATCTGGAGGTGGGTTAGATAGCAAAGGGATCAGTAAAGGGGGATAAAGGAAGTCCTTGATTGTGTCCTGTGGGGGAGAATCACAGAGGACTGGACTTTTCTCATTTCCTGGTAGTTGTAAACAGATGTTGATCTTACATTCAGTCTGGGCATTCTTATCCTCATAGAAAGACATGAAAGCTGAACATACGGTATTTCTGACCATTTGCCCTTCCTTTTGAAGAATAAGTTCAATTGCAAGATAGTATTAAAACTGACTAATCTGTTCATAGGCCAACATTCACCGTCTTCCACTTTGTATTGTGGCCGTGCCATATTACAAAAGAAAACCAGTTTTTTCTGTTTCAGAGGGTTTCCACCAAACTTTGACCAGTGTTTCAAGATACAACCTAAAGGTGAACACTGTGGGATACTGTGATCATTCCATTTTCCTATAACTGAGTACATACGTAGAGGGACCAACTGAACCAAATGGCAGTAAGGATTCAACTCAGGACAATCCACCTTTGGCCATCTAGAGAGGGAGTGGAACTCAAACCCACAAAGCCCTGGCAACCAAAAGCCTGACTGAGCATTTCACAAAGAAAAACCAAAACCAGAATTGACTCACCTAGTTCCAATCAGAGTCCTGTTGGTCCCCTTCCTCTTTCCCAGGCACATTGTCCAGAGGCAAGGAGAGGCCACTCTCTTCCTCTTATGTTGGTCTGAGTCTCTGAGGAAAATCCCCAGACATCCACTAGAGTTGGATGTAATTCAGGACAGGAGAGCAACCTGTGGCCTCTGAGATGCTGGTGGAACAAGAATCCCTATAGGGACTGTCCCATCTGGGTTGCCAAGTTTTGTAGCACAAGCTACTTAAGTTTTGGGTTCGTTTTGCCCAGTTCTGCAAAGTCAAGACAGGTCTCTGAGGGAAAAACCTTTTATTGTGTCTGCAGAGGCAAGGGACTAGGGGTGCAGCACCCAAATCCAACCTACTCCTCTCCTGTTGGGGGGGTAGTCTTTTATACTAAAACATCCCCTCCCCCTCTATTCCCCCGAACTCCTGAAGCATTTTGAGGGTTCTTGCAGGATGTTTTTACAAGGCCTGTCTCAGTTCACTGCTTTGCTTCAGGATGTCGCTGATGGCAGAGTCCTGTTTTTTGGGGGAGGGGGACAACTGGTTCTCAGTGTCTAGGGTACACACCTGGCATGCTTGGCATTAAGAAGACAAAATAAGGCCAAAGGGTGGTTAGTTGTTTTTAAATCTTTAGAGGTGGGTCAGGCTGGCATCTGTGTGAGGCCTTGCTACAGTTGCCTTTTCACTTCCTGAAGAAGTCCTTTGATGCACAAAAGTTTTTAATTTTCAGGAGGACCCATTTATCAGTTTCTTCCTTTGGTGCCTGTACTTTGACTGCAAAGTCTAAGAAACCATTGAAGATGCTTAGATCTTAAAGATGCTTTCCTATATTTCCTTCTAGCAGTTTTATGGTTCTGGTTCTTATATTTAGGTCTTTATATTTAGAGCTATTTATTTATTTATTTATTTTTTAAAGATAACAACATGCAAACAGAACATTCTTAACATATGGATGTTCCATTCTTGATATGTAATCAGTGACTCACAATGTTCTTGGATCCATTTTGATTTAATTTTTGTTTAAGGTGTAAGATAGGTGTACTCTTTCATTTTTTTGCATGTGGATATCCAGTTCTCCCAGCACCAAATGAAGAGATTATCCGTCCCAGTCGAGTGGACTTGGCAGCCTTGGTGAATATCAATTGTTGATAGGTGTGAGATTCTATTTCTGAACTCTCAGTTAGATTCCACTGGTCAATATATCTATCTTTATGCCAGTAACATACTGTTTTGACCACCATAGCTTTGTAAAATGCTTTAAAGCCAGAAGTGTGAGTCCTCCAAATTTGTTCTTCCTTAAGATATTTATGGTTATTCAGAGCCCCTTACTGTTCTAAATAAATTTGATAATTGGCTTTTCCTTTCTATAAAGGATGCTGTTGAAAATTTGACTGGGATTGTGTTGAATCTGTAAATCAATTTTGATGCAATCTTAATGATATTTAGACTTCCAATCCATGAACATGGTATGTCCTTCCATTTATTTAGGTATTCTTTGATTTCTTTTACCAGTGCTTTGTAGTTTTCTGTGTACCAGTCCTTTACATCCTTGATTACATTTATTCCTAGGTATTTGATTCTTTTAGTCACTATTGCAAATAGAATTTTTTTCTTGATTTCTTCCCTAGATTGCTCATTACTAGTGCACAGAAACACTGCTGGTTTTTCCCTGTTGATCTTGTGTCCTGTCACATGGCTGAAATCATTTATCAGCTCTTGTAGCTCCACTGTAAGTTTTTTTGGGAATTTTTTTTTAATGTATAGGATCATGTCATCTACAAATGGTGCAAGTTTTACTTTCTTCTTTCCAACTTGCTTGTTATTTCTTTTTCTTGCCCTAGCACAGACTTGAATAACAGCAGTGATGGTGAGCATCTTTGTCTTGTTCCAGATCTTAGAGGGGAAGATTTCAGTCTTTCACTATTGTGTATGATGTTAGCTGTGGGTTTTTCATATATGCCCTTTATCATGTTGAGGAAAGTTTCTTTCTATTCCTATCTTTCAAACTGTTTTTATCAAGAAAGAATGCTGGATTTTGTCAAATGCCTTTTTTGTGTCAATGGAGAGGATCATGTGATTTTTTCCATTCCATTTATCAATGTGGGGTATTACATTAATTGATTTTCTTGTACTGAAACACTCTTGCATACCTGGGATAAAGCCCACTGGATCATGGGTATATAATTATTTTAATGTGCTGTGGGATTCAATTTGCAAGCATTTTATTAATGAGTTTTGCCTCTATATTTATTAGAAAAATTGGTCTGTGTTTTCTTTTCTTGTAACATCTTAATATGGCTTTGGTATTAGGGTGATGTTGGCTTCGTAGAATAAGTTAGGTAGTGTTCCCTCCACTGCAGTTTTTTGGAAAATTTGACCAGGATTGGTAATAATTCTTATTGGAATGATGGGTAGAATTCCCCTGTGACGCCATCTGCTCCTGAACGTTACTTTTTTTGCGATGTTTTTGATTGCTTATGCAATCTTTTTACTGCAATTGGTTTGTTAAGGTCTTCTGTTTCTTCTAGACTCACTGTAAGTTGTTCTTAGGAATTTGTTTGTTTTTTCATCTAGGTTGTCTAGCTTGTTGGAATACAGTTGTTTGTAGTATGCTCTTATGATCCTTTTTAGTTCTGTGTGTCAGTAAATATGTCCTCTCTTTCATTTATGATTTTATTTATTTGTATCTTCCCTCTTATTCTCTTTGTCAGTCTAGCTGAAAGAGTTAGTCAGTCTTATTGATTCAAAGAACTAACTTTTGGCTTTGTGAATTCTATTTTTTAATTCTCAATTTCATTTAATTCAGATCTAATCTTTGTTATTTCTTTCTTTCTGGTTGCTTTGGGATTAGTTTGCTGTTCATTTTCTATTTCCTTCAGGTATGTAGTTAGGTATTTGATTTTAAGCTGTTTCTTCTTTTTTCATATAAGTATTTAGAGCTATAAATTTCCCTCTTGGCACTCCCTTTACTGCATCCCACAAGTTTTGATGTCTTGTATTCTCATTTTCATTCATCTAGAGATATTTACTGATTGGTTTTGCAATTTCTTCTTTGATCTGCTGATTATTTCACAGTGTGTTGTTTAACCTGTATATATTTGTATATATATATACCTTTACAGTTCTCTGTCTCTAAATGATTACCAGCTTTGTTCTATTGTGATCAGAGAAAGTGCTCTGTATAATTTCATTCTTTTTAAATTTGTAGAGACTTATTTTGTGACCCACATGTGTTCTATCCTGGAGAATGGTCTGTGTGCAATTGAGAAGAATGTATATTTGCTATTTTGGGTTACAGTGTTCTGTATATGTCTGTTAGGTCTATCTAGTTCATGTATCATATTATTCAAGTTTTCTGTTTCCTTATTGATCTGCTGTCTAGATGTTCTATCTATTGATGAGAGTGGCGTATTGAAGTCTCCAACTATTAGTGTAGAGATGTCTATTTCTTCTTTTATTTTTTTCAGTGCTTTCCTCATGAGGCACCATAGTTGGGTGCATAGATAATCATGATCTTTCTTCTTGGTGAATTGCCCCCTTTATTAATATAGAATGTCCTTCTTTGTCTGTTAGAACAGTTTTGCATTTAATGTCTGTTTTGCCTGATATTAGCATGGTTACCCCAGCTCTTTTTTGTTAGTTTGTGTGGAATACCTTTACTAACCTTTGACTTTTAATGTATTTGTGTCTGTATTGGTTTCTTAATATTGCTGGAATGCAGTGTACCAGAAATGGAACAGCTTTTAAAAAGGGAAATTAAAGTTATGAGTTTATAGTTCTAAGGCCGTAAAAAATGTCCAGTTAGGCACCCAGGCAAAGATACCTCGACTCAAGAAAGGACAGTGGGTCCAGAGCACCTTTGTCAGCTGGGGAGGTACATGGCTGGCATCTGCTGGTCCTTTGGCTTCTGGTTTCAAACAGCTTCCCTTTTCTGCATCTCCAAATGTCTGGGTCTTGCTTTGGCTCTCTCTGTTGGCTCTGTCACTTCCGAGGTTTCTTCAGCTGTTTCCTGTTTTAAAGGCTCCAGTATACTAATCAGCACCCGCCCTAAATGGGTGGAGTCACATCTCCCTCTAATCAAAAGGTTACACCCACAGTTGGGTGCATCAAGTCTTTATGGAAACAATCCAATCAAAAAGTTTCCACCATAAACAATTGGTGACTGACCCCACAAGATTGGATCAGTATTAAAACATGGTTTTTCTGGATTACATAATAGTTTCAAACTGTCACATCCTTGGGTCCAAGATGAGTATCTCGTATACAGCATATAGATGGAGTACTATTTTATGCATTCTGCCAATCTGTGTCTTGTGATTGGTGAGTTTAATCCATTAACGTTCAGTGTTATTGTAAAAGCAGTACTTTAACCGTTTTATCTTCTGGTTTTTATGTGTTACATCTTATTTTTGGCTCTCTTTTTACTCTTTTAGTTATCCTTACAGATACTCTTTAGTTCTACACTCTTCTCCAAGCTTCTCTGTCCTATATTTTCCATTTAGCCTGCAGAACTCCTTTAGTATTTCTTGGAGAGCTGGTCTCTTGTTGATGATCTTACATAGTTTATATTGAACTCTCCCTCATTTTTGAAGGACAGTTTTGCTTGATAAAGACTTCTTGGTTAGCAGTTTTTCTCCTTCAGTACTTTAAATATATCATACCACTGCCTTCTCGCTCCCATGGTTTCTCATGAGAAATTTGCATTTACTCTTATTGCTGTTCCTTTGTAGGTGATGAATTGCTTTTCTCTTGCTGCTTTCAGGATCCTCTCTTTATCTTTGGTATTTAATATTCTGGTTTTTATGTATCTCAGAGTAGATTTATTAGAATTCATTCTTTTTTTGGAGTGCGTTGTGCTTCTTGGACATGTATATTTATGTCTTTCATTAGAGTTGGGAAATACTTCTCAATTATTTCCTCAAATATTCTTCCTGCCATTTCCCTTCTCTTCTTCTGGGACACCCATAATGTTTATGTTCGTGAGCTTTGTGCTGTCATTCAGTTCCCTTAGATCCTGCTCAATTTTTTCTGTTCTTTTCCCTATGTGTTCTTCTGTCTGTGAGATTTCAATTGTCCTATTTTCTAAATCACTGATACTTTCTTCTGCCTGTTCAGATCTGCTGTTGTCTGCCTCTAGTTTATTTTTAATGATTGTGCCTTTCAGTCACATAAGTTCTGTTATATTCTTCTTCATACTTTGAAATTATTCATGCTCACCCAATATCTTCTTCAGATTAGCCATATTTTCCTTCATCTTCTAGAATTGATTTTGTAGATTTGTTCAAACATCTTTGATTAGTTGTTCCAAATTATATGTCTCTCCTGATGTTTTAATTTGTTCCTTTGCACTGTAGCTTTCTGTTTTCTTAGGGTGGCATGTAATTTTTTTGCTGATGTCTAAGTATGTGGTGATATTGATGAATTAATTCTGAAGGCCGTTTTCTCCCTCTTATGTAGGGTTTTATGTTGATTCCTTGATGCTTGGTCCAACTTATTCTGGACCTTTAAAGTAGTCTGTGTTTAATTTTTCAGATTTTCTCAGCTCTTTGAAATCTTGGTACAATTTTTAAGATTGCATTTCTTATGCCTTTGTTTCACCTCCCAGAGTAAGTTATCTTTCCCCTGTTACCTCTCTGGAAATCTTGATATGTTATGTTTGTTTTTGTACAGAATTTTCTCTCCAGCTCCTATCATGCATTTCAGTTTTCTCCTTTACTCAGTGCTTCCTTTTCCTTATATGTCTCAGTTCTGGGACCCATCATGCTTTATAACAGTTCAGTTTAATCCCTCTCCTGCCATTCCTTTTATATCCTGTGAGATTTTCCTGCCACCAGTTTATTCCCATTAGCATATCCTGTCCCAGGACCTAGATAGAGTCAATCCAGAAAGAGGACAATCTAGAAAAGTACTTTTGCATTTAGATGGTCCAGGTAACAGAAACTGGATTGTGTGTGTGTGCTTCTTGCCAACAGTTCTCGTTAGGTTTCTTCCCCCCCCCCCCCCCCGGGATCCCCTTTGTCTACACCACTGCTCAGCCACTTGTATTCCACCTTGGATCATTCTTTCTGGATATGTGTAGGGTTCTAACTTGTTTCTGTGAGTGGCTCTGTAGTCTGCACCTGCACCAGGAATGACCTGGGCTGTTCTGCCTCTGTGCGATTCCCAAGATGTGCAGAAATGAGTGAGGGAGAAGGCTTCTGCACTAGGGTGTCTGGGAAGAGTATCTCCTACTTGATTTTGCAGATCAGTTTTCTTTTTCTTCAGTTCAGCATTGCGGAGTTCCCTCCAGTCATTATTGCCCTCCAGAGTTCCAAGCAAGTGGAATTTGTCTTCTTATTAGATGATTCTGATGAGGAGACTTTTCCAGGGGATGACATACATTCTGTGTGGATGGAATCACTCCGTATTTACTCTTATATTTTCAGGTCCTACTTTTTTGCCCACTGATGTTTTTATTCTTTAGGGAATTTCCTCATGTATAAATATGTACACTTTTGGAACTCCACTTCAGTTTTTTCATGGCATGCTTTGAGTATCATTCTGAGAATTTCCTAACAAGATATTTGTGTCCCACGTGAGGGGGATACTAGAGGGTGACTTCAACAGAGGAGAATTTTAATAATTAAGTGCATAAAGTAACCCATTCTGTGGATAACAGCATCCTTCCCCAGTCACTCCTATCATTGCCCAATGGGCTCGTGAACAAAGTGGCCATGGCCATAGGCTCAGCAATATGGATTTCATTCACCAAGGCCAACCTGGCTTAGAGCCACTGCTGAGTGCCCAATCTTCTATCAGCAGAGACCCGTATGGCACCATTCTCTGAGGTTGCTACCTGGTGGCAGTTTGATTATACAGGGCTACTTCAGTCATGGAAGGGGCAGAGATTTGTTCTAACTGGAATAGACACATACTCTGGATACATGTCTGCCTTCCCTGAACAATGTTTCTGGAAAAAGTACCATCCAAAGACTTAGGAAATTCTTTATCCACCATCATGGTATTCCACACAGCATAGCTTCTGATCAAGGAACCACTTCACAGCAAGTGAGGGGCAAGAATGGGCACATCCTCATGGGGTTCATTGGTCTTACATTGTCCCTGTCATCCTGAAGTAGCTGGATTAATAGAATAGTGGAATAGCCTTTTAAAGATTTGTTTACAACACCAGGTAGGTGGCAGCATCTTGCAGGGCTGGGACATTATTCTCCAGGAAGCTATATATGCTCTAAATCAGCATCCACTCCACAGTGCTGTTCCTCCCATAGCCAGGATTCATCGGTCTAGGAATCAAGGGGTAGAAATGGGAGTGGCACCACTCACTACTACCGCTAGTGATCCATTATAAAAATTTTTGCTTCCTGTCCCTGGAACCTTAACCTTTGCTTATCCATAGGTCTTAGTTCCAAAAGGAACAGTGCTTCCACCAGGAGACACAGCAGTGATTCCACTGAACTGGAAGTTAAGACTGCCACCTGTCACTTTGGGCTCCTCATGTTTCTGAATCAACAGGTAAAGAGAGGAATTACTATACTCCCTGCTGTGATTGATCCTGACCATCATGGGGAAAAAGGACTGCAATACAATGGCAATAAAGAAGAGTTAGCCTTGAAGACAAGAGATCGCCTAGAGTGTCTCTCAGTACTATAAGGCCCTGTGGTTAAAGTCAAAGGGAAACTGCAACAACCCCATCCAGGTAGTTCTACGGATGGCTCGGAAGTTTTGGGAATTAATATTTGGGTCACCCCACCAGGCAAAGAAATATGGCCAGCCGACGTGCTTGCTGAGAGTAAAGGGAACATGAAATGGATAGTGGAAGAAGGTAGTGATAAATACGAGCTATGACTATGTGTTTAGTTACAGAAGCAAGGATTGTAGTAGTAATTAATATTTCGTTTTTGTTTTGTTATGTTTTTGTATGTGCATAAAGTAAATATCTTTGTTTTCTTCCCAATCTTATTCCCTTAATCATATGACATAAGTTGTATTAGTTTTGTGTCCTAGTATTTTAAGTTATAGGATATCAAATTTAAGAGTGAATGACACCCAAGCACTTGCACCTTATTCTGGATAGACTTGGTGTGTTTCTTGTTGTATGCAGGACAGTGACCATTGTTAGGTGAAGATAACTTATGGTTTTTATTTTGAGATTGAATATCAGTTTAAGGTGATGTGTATGGCTGCCGAGTTGACAAGGGGTAGACTGTGATGTTTAGGTTCATGAGTTAACTTGTTCAGGTCCTGGTGTCCAGTTAAGCGAGCATGGGCCTGATTGTTATTATGAGGACATATAGCATGGACTTAAATCATCAGTAAGTTGATTGCATCTGTGACTGATTACATCTACATCAACTGAGGAGACTCCCTTCAACAGTGAGAGATGTCTCATCTAATCAGTTGAAGGCTTTAAAAGAAGTGATGATTTCAGTGGTCAGAAGGAAACTTTTCCATCTTCAGTCATCCAGCTTCTCCTGGGGAATCCATCAAAGACCTTCATCTGAGTTCCTGGCTTGCAATCTGCTCTACAGAATTTGGACTTTGCATCCCCACAGTCGCTTGAGGCAGTTTCTACAAAAAAATCTCATGGTATTTACAGATATCTCCTGTTAGTTCTCTCTCCCTAGAGAACCCTAATACACAATGCTTATTTTTTTGTCATTTTTGAATTAATTTTCGACCTCTGGAAAAACAGCAAAAATATTAAAGAGAATTCTGATTACCTTTTGCCAGCTTTTCTTGTTGTTAATAATATGTATAATCATTAAAAACAAGTTAACATTGGTTCAATTATTAAATAAACCATAGACATTATTTAAATTACTCCAGTTTTTCCACTTATGGCATTTTCCTATTGCAAGATCCAATCCAGGATTTCATGTTACACTTGTTTTTCATCTTTTTAGTGTTCTGCAATCTGTGACAGTTCCTCAGTCTTTCTTTGTAGCTCTTGGCCAGTTTTTTTTTTTTTTTTTGGAACTGAGAATTAAGTATTGGTCACTTAATTTGTATTTGTCTTATATTTTCCCATAATTAGATTGAAGTTAGAATATTTTTGGCAGAATACCAGAGAATATGTACACAGAGAGTACATGATGTTGATTTGTCTTATTACTGGTGATGTTAATCTTGATGACTTGGATAAGGTGGTTTCTGTGGGTTTCCCATCTATCATGGTAATATTTTCCTCTTGAGAATTCTGAATATCTTGGGGGCAGATATCTTGGAATGATGCAACTATTGTTTCCCCTTAAAAGTTGTACCCATTAATTTTAGAACTCATTGGTGGGATCTTATTTACTGTGGTGTCTAATGGTGGTTTTCTATTTCCCTTATTCCTTCTACATTTATTATTTAGAATTCTTCTGTAAGGAGAAGTTGTCACTTCTCCTCACTTATTTATTCATTCAGTTATTTATGTTAAATAAGGATTCATGAATATTTATTTTATACTGTGGATTAGTATTTAATATTATTGTAATTTTTGTTGTTGCTTAAACTTTTCAAGCTTTGGCTTTTGGGAATGTTTTCAGGTTGATTCCCCTACCCTTTGGCATACCTTTTTTGAGCATGTCTTTGCTTTTTGGCACCACATGGTATTTTAGGCTCATCTTTTGTTTTCCCTGCCTTAGCCATTTCTCCAAGGAACCCTGGTACCTTGTATTGGAGAATTTGTATTTAGAAATACACATGTAAGTGCTATGTGTGCTAATTGTGATTGGGATGCCATTGCTCCACAGGAATGAAAGCATATATGGTGTATCTATTATAATACATGGATATTTTGGTAGGAGGTGATTGCTGGATCTGGCCTTTGAAGTCTTGAACCTTAAAAAATAAGTCAGTACTAAAGTAATCCCACCAAAGATATTTTAGAACACAGATGGCTTAGTCGCAGCCAACTGCTATGTCTTGTCAGAATCCAATTATGAGAATGTTAGGGCCAGCTACCCACATCCACTACTCAGAGGTTAATCGTTATCATTGTGCATATTTTCATGCTCTCTTTTAAGCACTGATAGTGGACCTACAGTTTTTTTGTTGTTGTTGTATTCTGTGTGGTGGGGGGCACATTTCATTTTTTTTCCATGTCAGTATCCCATTATTACAGCATCATTTGTTGAAAGAAAAATTTTTTTGTTCTTTGTGGGGGAAGTGCATGGGCTGGGCAGACCTACATTTTTAACTGCTAGGTCAATAAACAACCTCTATTTAGTGTTTTTGGTAGATTATGTTTTCAAAGTATGTATCCCAAAATGCTGATTGCTATTGTTGGGAGACAGTTCTCCATGGTTTCTGTACCTTTTCTGAGCAAAGGTATTATAATACTTTCGTTCTGGACTCTCTTTTCAAGGATGTATTTATATGGGCAGCTTTGGAAGGTAGGTATAGTATCTCCCTCCAGGTCAGAGGGCAGATTTGTTTCCTGTCCAGGATAATAAAGATAATTTTCCCCACAGGGCAAAGATTGAGCAGGTTTGTTAGCAGTCCCTTTAAAAGATTGGAATTTCCTAAATTCTAGGTTCCTCAGCTGTGACATAAACACATTGTGTGTGCATCATGTCCCTGGGTTGCTCTGCATCTTACCCTTGGAACTTGGTTGGCATGAAGCTTATGCTGCTTGCAGTGCCCTGAGTATTGTATTCCTTTTCTCTGATTGAGGGGTTTTCTCTCTGCCAGTATCCATGAACAGTATTCTTAGTAACTTAATGGCTTGCAGGTAGAGTGTAATCTTTGACCCTTCATTTTGTTTTGATATATATATATAGTTGTAATTATATGACTAAACAAGAAAAAATAGAATAAGATTATTGTAGGAGTTCTAAGGGTAGTAAAAGAAAAGAATATGTGCATGCATTTGTGTTATTTAATGAGGAAAGTATACTAAAATATCCTACCTGCTCATGATGAGTAGTGGTTTCTTAGACCAATTCCCTTCTTCCCTCGTTAGTGGATTGGACTACTTGATTTCCAGTCTGGATGATCTATCTTTACATAGGGGATCACAGTTCCTATAAATAAAATATTTTATTTATATAGTGATTTTCTTATTATTTAAACGTTTTTTTTCAAGGCACAGAGGACATTACAGAAATGAAATTGACTCACTGAGTGTTGTAGTACACTGGAACAATTGAACAAACAATTCAGATCTTTAAAGTAAATCTTTTTTTATATACAGTTTTATTGAGATACACTCGCACACCACACAGACCATCTGAAGTATACAATCACTGGCTCACAGTATCATCACGTAGTTGTGCATACATCCCCATGATCAATTTTGAACATTCTCATTACTCCAGAAAGTAAATAAAAATAAAAAATAAAACCCAAATCCTCATATACTGCTTATCCCCCCCATTGACTGATAGTATTGGTGTGGCACATTTGTTCACTGTTAATGAAAGAATATTAAAATATTGCTTTTAACCATAGTCCATAGTTTTCAGTAGGTGCGTTTTCCCCATGTAACCATCAATTTTTTTAAACATTTATTCCCTCTATTATTTATTTATTTTTAATCTGTATGTTTTATTCATCTGTCCATACCATAGATAAAAGAACCATCAGACACAAGGTTTTCACAATCACACACAGTCACACTGGAAAGCTACATCATTATACAATCATCCTCAAGAAACATGGCTACTGGAACACAGCTCTGCAGTTTCAGGCACTACCCTCTAACCTCTCTAATACACCTTAGACTAAAAAGGGGATATCTATATAATGTGTAAGAAAAACCTCCAGGATAACCTCTCAACTCTGAAATCTCTCAGCCACTGACACTTTTTTTGTCTCATTTCTCTCTTCCCCTTTTCAGTTGAGAAGGTTTTCTCAGTCCCTTGATGAAGAGTCCCAGCTCATTCTAGGATTTCTGTCCCATGTTACCAGGAAGGTTTACATCCCTGGGAGTAATTTCCCATGTAGAGAAGAGGAAGGCTGCGAGTTTCCTTGCTGTGTTGGCTGAGAGAGAAATAGGCCACATCTGAGCAAAAAAAGAGGTTTTCTGGGGTGTGACTCTTAGGTCTAATTTTAAGTAGGCTTGGCCTATCCCTTAGCGGGGATAAGTTTCATATGAACAAACCCCAAGATTGAGGGCTCGGCCTATTGATTTGGTTGTCCCCACTGCTTGCGAGGATATCAAGAATTCTCCAAATGGGGGAGTTGAATTTTCCCCCTTTCTCACCATTTCCCCAAGGGGATAAAGTAAATCTTATTGAACATATATAGCAGTTCCATATAAGGTACATACTCGTGAAATATATGAAACAGCAATATAATATATTAATTATATAAATAGTAAATGCCCCTTCTCAGAACTAAAACATAAAAGTTCTGCTTGATTTTCAACTATTTTTAGTATGTTGATGAAACAGAGAATATATTCTAAAATAAATTTTATAATTTAACTCTCAGTTTAATAAGATTATAATTTTACTTTGTATGGCCAGTATATTCATATCATGTATTTGAAGTCAGAGTCAAAACCCTAAAAGTTAAATGTAATGAAATCTAAATATCAGCTTGCTTTGAGGTTAGGACCAATTTCATTTCCTACCTTTTAATGTGGGAAAATCATGTCCCTCTTTTTTTTTTTTTTTAACTAATAATTATCCCAGTAAGTAAGGCACAATTATTCTTTTCTATCCAAATAATATGCTAGATGTGTGCTTTCCTGAATGTTGTCTATCTGCCAAATTACTAATTCAAGATTTCTGCTCTATGGCTAGCACTTACTCTGTTTCATTTCTTTCTGTTTGTCTTTTTCTTGTTTAGGTGAGTACAAAGCACTTCAATAAATTTTTTGCCCTAACTCAGGGTGTAAGGTGCCTATCACCCCTTCTCTCCCCTTGTCAGACTTCCCAGTCTATGAGTGATTCACTGGAAACCACCCTCACTTTTTTACTTGAGTGGGGAGGGGAAGGAGATTACGTTTCTTAGAGTTCTAAGGTAGAGCTTGCTTAAACAGTGTAATTTAAGCCTTTCTCCCTTGACCACTGATACTTGCTTTGCAAGGACAAGAAATTTCTTTTCCGTGGATATACAACCCCATGGAGTTCTTCTCAGACTTTTTCAGGTGAAATGAATTATTCAAAGAGTAAGAACATGCTGTATAGAACCTAGAGTGTTATATCCCCACTCTTCACCTACTATGTATAGAATATTACTAGCACACCAACCCCACTGGTGTTTGTCTCCCAGTCACTATGCCTCCTACCATATGTCTGCTTGCTCCAGGCTAACCGGTATCCTGACTTTTAGCACAGTAGATGATTTTTTCCCTCTTATTGACTTTACTATAAATAGAATCATACAGCCTTCTTGTATAGAGTTTCTTTCACTTAGTATTTTGTTTATGAGGTTTCTCCATGTTGTCTCATGTCATTATGGTTTATTCATGTTCATGGATATACAGTATTCCATTATATGAATATATTACAATATATTTATTACTCTAGTGTTAATGGACATTTTAGTTATTTCCATTTTGAGACTATTTTAGTGCTTCTCTGATTATTCTTGCACATGCTTTCAGTGGAATGTATGTGAAGTTTTCTCTTGGGGTGTAGTCATATAAGTGGTATTGCTGGATGACAGGATTTCCTGTGGTGTTGCTGGATGACAGAATTTCCTTATGTTAGTTTTAGGAGATAAACTAGAACAGTAGTTTTATCAATTTATACTTGTAAGAGGAATTCATGAGAATTCAATTTCTCCAAAGTTTTGCCATCACAGTATATGGTCAGGCCTTATCATTTTAGCCATTCTGGGGCCATATAGTTTATCTTTTTTTATGCATGGGCAGGCACCGAGAATCAAACCCGGGTCCTCTGGCATGGCAGGCAAGCATTCTTGCCTGCTGAGCCACTGTGGCCCGCCCACATATAGTTTATCTTTGCATTTCCCTGACAACTAGTGAAATTGAGCATCATTTCTTTTATTTTTGGGCCATTTGGGTTGTTTATACTTTTGTATGTCTGTTCATGTCTTTTGCACATAGTTTTCTCTGTGTTCTGCATTTTTCACACTGATATGTAGTTTTTTTGTATTGTCCTATACAGTCCTTTGTCAGAGTATGCCACAGCAAGTTCTTCTTGATTAGTCAAAGCCCAGTAAGGTCTTTGACCTTGATCTTCACCCATAACTATATTGTTCTTCCAGCTGGGGAGAGAAAGTGGCATCACTCTGTGTGCATGTGTGGATGTATATGTGTGTATGTATGTGAAAATAGGCAGGACTCCTGCAGATTATTAAAAAAACTAAAATGTCTTGGGGAAATAGTCATAGTATATATATTTTAAAAAGCAATATATAATCTACTATATGATTAAATTACATTGCAAGCAGTATTGCTTTTTGAAAAAACTTTATTTTAAGAAGCTATGGGGTTACAGAACAATCATGAACAAAATACATTTTAATAGCAGCCATTCTAATGGGAATGAAATTGTATCTCATTGTGATTTTGATTTGCTTTCCCTAATGCTAATGATGTTGAGCATCTTTGCATGTGCATTTCCATTTGTATATCTTCTTTGTAGAGATGTCCACTCAAGTCTTTTGCCCATATTTAAATTGGGTTATTTATCTTCTTGTGGTTAAGTTGAAGGATTTTTTAATATATGCTGGATATTAAACCTTTATCAGAAATGTGGTTTCCAATTTATTTTTTCCCATTGTGTATATTGTCTTTTTTATGTTCATAATAATGTTCTTGGAGGTACATAAGTTTTTATTTTGATGAGGTCCAATTATCTATGTTTTCTTCTGTTCCTTGTGCTTCAGGGGTAAATTGTAAGAAGCCATTGCCTAACACAAGGTCCTGAAGATTCTTCCCTACACTTCCTTCAGGGAGTTTGATAGTTCTGGCTCTTATAATTTGGTCTTCGATCCATTTTTGATATTTGTATGTGGTGTGAGGTAGGGGCCCTCCTCCTTTTTTTTTTTTTTTGCAAATGGAGATCCAGTTTTCCCAGCACTGTTTGTTGAACAGACTACCTTTCTCTGTTCCTTCTCTGGGAATCTTAATATGTTCTATTTGTATTTTTGTAGAATTTTCTCTCCAGCTCCTATAATTTGTTTAAATTCTCTCCCTTACTCAGTGCCCTGTTTTAGTAGAGTTTTCAGTGCTGCGACCCATCATGTCTTAAACAGTTTATCTTAAACCCACCCTCTCCTGCCCGCCACCTTTAAATTTTTTTTATTTATTTATTTTTTACCTCTCTGAGGCCTTTCTACCTCTGGTTTCTTTCCTGTTAGGGTATGCTGCCCCAGGTAACCAGATGGGGTTAATCCAGAAAGTTGGGTCACTCCAAAACATCTGTTTTGTGTTTAGGTAGTCCAGCCAATAGTACTGTATTCATGAGTCCGCCACTGCTGTGCTCTTTCTCTTTTTTTAACCCCCCCTCAGTGGGGGTGGGGGAAGCTTCTCTGTGCAGACCTCTTCAGTGGCTTATGTTCCACCCTGGATTTCTGTGGACTTGTGTCTTTATGTCTGGATATGTACTGTGTTCTAACTCGCTGCTGTAAGTGGCTTTTTAGTCTGTTACCTGGTTGATGTAGGAGGGATTCAGGCCACTGACTCTGTGCCGCTCCCAAGGTACATGGACCTAGTTAGGGGGCAGGGAACAGGTCCTGTGGGTCTGGGATGGAAGTTTTCTACCTGATGAATTAGTTAGGGTTCTGTAGAGAAACAGAATCAACAGGAAATATTTGTAAATATAAAACTTATAAAAGTGTCTCACGTAACCATGGGGACATAGAGTCCAAAATCTGTAGGGCAGGCTGTGAAGCTGACAATTCTGTTGGAGGGTCTGGATAAACTCCACAGGAGAGGCTTACCAGCCGAAGCAGGAAGAGAATCTCTCTCTTCTGAATCCTCCTTAAAGGACTTCCAGTGATTAGATTAAGCATCACACATTAAAGAAGACACTCCCTTTGACTGATTACAAATGGAATCAGCTGTGGATGTAGCCGACGGATCATGATTTAGTTCTATGAAATATCCTCATTCAGAAGACAGGCCAGCACTTGCCCAACCAGACAAACAGGTACCACCACTTGGCCAAGTTGACACATGAGCCTGACCATGACACCTGATATATTTTTTCTTTGAGTCACCATTTGTGGAGTCTTTCTTCAATCTCTGCTGTCCTCCAGAGTTCTAAGCAAGTGAGGTCTGTCTTCTTATTCGCTGAATCTCTGGGGAGGTTTTTTCAGGGGATCTTACATCACTATGTTGATGACATTACTCTCAGTATTGCTTTTGGTAGTTGTAAAAAATTAAGTTGCAGGCAATTTAATTGATTGTTTTCCTTTTAGAGGATTTAAAAAATCCTTTTCAGATAATTCTAACATCTGTGTCATCTCGATGTTTGTGTCTGTTGATTTTTTACCTCCCATTCAAGTTGAGATTTTCCTGGTTCTTAATATGGCAAGTGATTTTCAACTGAAACCTGGTCATTTGAGTATTATGTTATGAGATTTTGGATTGCATTTAAATCTTTTACTTTAGTAGGCTCTCTCTGACACAACTGTGCATGGGAAAGAGAGAAGTAGCCTCATTATTGCCAGGTGGAGGTGGAAATCCAGGTTCCCTACTTGGCTCTGTTGACACCTTGTTGGGGTTGTGGTTCATATTACTGTTTGGAAGAGGTAGGATGTTTGGTTCCCAATAGGCTTTGGTTGATACTCCCTGGCTGGGAGGGGCAACATCGTTGCTTCTAAATGACTTCCAGTGAAATGTCAGAGTGAGAGGAATGGTCTCATTACTTCTGGTTGGTGGTGAAAGTCCTAATTCTTCCTTGCCTTCTTCTAATACGACCACAGACGGGAGAGGGAAGGTGTTTGATCACTGCTGGGTAGATGGGGAGTTTGGAAGTCTAGGTTTCCAGCCTGATCTCAGCTGATACCAGGCTGGGTTGGGTGAAAGTCCTGGCTTCCCACTTGGTCTTCTCTGACATCACCTGGGAGGGTCTGGAGAGTTACCACTCCCTACCCAGTCTTTGCTAGTCAGGGTTGTGGTTTATTATTATTTATTTTTCTTCCTACCTGTAGTGTGTTTGGCTGAAGTAGAGTTGGATATTGTCTAAATATTTTTTGTCTTGTCAGGCTGCCCTTTTCTTTGTCCTTTGAGTAGAAAGAACAGACTTTTCTTGGGGCTTTTTTTTTTCCTGCCCCCCCTTTGGTATTCTTGCATTGCTGGATTCTCCAGTAGCCAGTCTGGGTTTTAGGTTACAAAAAGAAAACCCAGGGAATTTACCAGCACGTCATTTCTAGGTCTAAGCTCTCTAGCCAGTCTGCCTTCCTCCCTCCACCTTTCAGATTTTTATGCTTGTTTTTTAATATAATGACCTGTGTTTTTAATCTGTGTTTAGTGGGAAGATTACGGAAAAGTATGTCTGTTTCATATTTCTGGATGCAGAAGCCTGATTGTTTTACATTTAATGTCTGTTATAAACCATTGAACCATGAAGAAAAATAAAATGAATATATTATGAATATATGGTTAATGTCAATTAATAATGAATATATTTACCCAAAGACTTTAAACAAATTAATTTTGGGAAAAATATCATCTTATATACTTCTGTTCATATGAAATACAAACTAAAAGACTTTAACCCTGAATAGATTAAATTCCTATGTTTATTTGCAGAATCTTTTAGCTGAAAAAGTAGAACAACTGATGGAATGGAGTTCCAGGCGCTCAATCTTCCGAATGAATGGTGACAAATTCAGAAAATTTATAAAGGCTCCGCCTCGGAACTATTCTATGATTGTTATGTTCACTGCTCTTCAGCCTCAGCGACAGTGTTCTGTGTGCAGGTAATTTATATATTTTTTAACTATTACAAATTATCTCAGGCTTATATATTTATTTAATTATGTTTTCTGATAAATATGTATATGAGTATTACACAATTGTTCAAGGTTTTGTGAATAAAACTGTGTATTTAATAGCAAGCTCACAATGTATTCTTGAAAATGACATTGGTAAGCTAATATTCTTTTATTGTGGGCACATGAGATATTTATAAATCAGTTCCCCATGTGATCATGGAAACAGATTTATGTTATCCTTATGTCCTGCCTAAAGGAAATTTGTGATAGAATTTGATTTGGATATTGCCTTATAGGTTACCTAATATATCTTATGGGTAATAGTGTAGACCCCCAAATGTCTTCTATTTAAACAGGTTTATAGGATGGGCTCACTTCTATTCAGGAACATCAGTATTCTTTCCAATACTTCTAATTGATAAGAAAGTTCTTCCTCTTATATAGTAATAATCTATTTGAAATGAATTAAATACTTAACAGTAGGAACATACTAGAGAAAATTATAGACAATATAAATATACTTATGCAACACACGCTTTTTTTTAATTAAACTTTTGGGACAATTATAGATTTGTGTGCAATTCTAAGAAATAATACAGAGAGATCTGTTGTATCTTTTACGTAGTTTCCCCCAGTAGTGACAGCATATAAAACTATAGTACAATATCACAATCAGGGTATTGACACTGATATAGTCAAGACACAGAACAGTTCCATTATTATAAGAATCCCTTCTGGTGTCCTTTTATAGCTATATCCGTGTTCATTTTACTCAACACCACCCAAACTTCACCCCTAGCAATCACTGATCAGTTCTTTATTTCTATAATTTTGTCATTTCAATAATTTATTTAGGTGGAATCATATAGTATATGACCTTTTGGATTGACTTTTTTTTTTTTACTTAATATCATTCCCTCAAAATCCATTCAAGTTGTTGCATGTATCAATAGCTCCTTTTCTTATTGCTGATAACAGTGCGTGGTATGGATATATGATAGTTTGTTTAACCAAAGGACTATTAAAGGGCACCTAGGTTGTTTCTAGCTTTGCCCTCTTCTGAACAAAGCCACTATGAACATTCCTGTACAATTTTTTTAAATAAGAATATGCATTTTGATTTCTATAAGATAAGTGCCAGAGAGTGTGATGGCTGGGTTGGATAGTAGTTGTATGTTTAGTTTTTTAAGAAACTGCTAGTGAAATACGGATTAGGAAGCTTTACAAATCACTCCCTTCATTAGAAAAATGAAAGCACTGGAATTAGCTAGGTAGTAACCCTGGAACCAGAAAGGACATAAAATAGCTATAGCAGTGCTAGAGTAAGTGAGAAGCCGCCAAGAATTCAACTTTTCAAAGTAAATGGTTGGTAGCAATAGTTCCATCTCCCTACCCCATGAGCGACAGACCCTTCCAATATCAAAAATTTAGAATTGCCATAGCCCAAACAACGCCAAAGAGACGTATGGAAAGATCAAAGGTGGTGGTGGAATTATACATAGAAGATAGGACTTAACAAATGAATATGAATGCTGAATCATCAGATTGATATCTCTTTTAGTCTCTAGTATTTTAGAGCAGCTAGAAGTAAAAACCTAAAATTGTGAAATTGTGACCCATGTCAAAGTCTGAAATATGTTCTACAACTAATTGTGGTGCTGTGCTTTGTATATATGTTATTGTTCACAAAAAAAGAAAGGGAAAAAAGCGATTGTGGTGATAACCCATGACAAACTCTGGGATCTATCCTGTAACCACTTTTTGAAGAGTGCTTTGAAAATTATTGCTTTTTTTATTTCTTTGCTTTGTATATATATATATATGTGATAGTATACAATAAGAAAGTTTGAAACAAAAACAACAAAAAAAACAAAGCATGTTGACCAAGTCCCTTGAGGGACTGGAGATAAAATAAAATGTGGAACTATTTAACTTTCCCACCTGGGAAACCTTGGATACTCTCTCAAACACTATGGACTCCAAAGTCAATAGGGCAAGTCCTTGATCTTGAGGCTTGCTCTATGAAACTTATTTCTATAGCAGAGAAGGTAAGCCTACCTATAATTATACCTAAGCGTTTTTTCCTGACAACCTCTTTTGTGGCTCAAATGTGGCCTCTCTCTCTCTCTAAGCCCAACTCTGCAAGGAAAAATCAGTCCCCTCCCTGCTACATGGGACATGATGTCCAGGGGTGAAAGTCTCCCTGGCAACATGAGACATGACTCCCACGAATGAGCCTGGCCCTGGCACTGTGCGATTGACAACACTTCCTGACCAAAAGGGGGAAAAGAAAGGTAACAAAAGAAGGTATCGCTGGTTAAGGGAGTTCAATTAGAGTTGAGAGGCTATTCTAGAGGCTACTCTTATGCAGGCTTGAGCTAGATACTGCTAATTGCCAAGGTTTGCCAACCCCCAACCAACATCATTCCTATTAACCCTAATGAACACCCAAGGCTCTTTCTGCAATCCTACGAAAGTAGCATGCTCTCAGGTTACTTTTCAGAAACTTAAACCTTCAAATGGTTTCTAGGCCAGGTAAATCCTGAAACCCAGAGGTACCGATCTCTCCAAGAACTTCAACCATTTCCATCTCCCTGTCCCATATTGTGGTCACCACTTTCAACATGAAAAATATTAGAATGGCCATAACCCAAATATCTCTTAAGTTTGGGAGATAGATCAAAGGAGAAGGAGGAGTGGTAACAGTAAGTTAGGATTTAACAAATGAGTATAACTACTGAATCATCATATTGATATTTCTTTAAAGTCTCCAATGTTTTGGAGCAGCTAGAAGGAAAAACCTGAAATGTGTAACTGTAACCTATACCAAACTTCAAAATCTGTTCTATAACTAATTGTTAAAATGTACTTTGAAATTTATTGCTTTTTTGTATATATGCTATATTTCACAATAAAAAATGTTTAAAAAAAAAAAGTAAATGATTGGGGAGCCATGGTGGCTCAGCAGGCAGCATTCTCACCTGCCATGCCGGAGACCCAGGTTTGATTTCTGATGCCTGCCCATACAAAAAAAGAAAGTATGGTCAACCCCATTGCTCAGATCCATGGCACTGGCAGCAGAAAACACCTTCAACTGTGGCAATGTGGACCAGATTTCGGAAGTGGTTAACTGGGCTGCCAGAGGTAGGGTTTAGGATTGCAGTTGATCTGTGAGGTACCAGTGCAGAGTCTGGCTTCAGTTTTTGCCCTCCGAGCAGCTGTGCTTCCAGCCTCCCACCAGCATCCACCAGGACATAAAGATCTTGCTGGTGATGGTGTTATTTTTTCCTTCCTTCTCCAAATGCGTTTCCTGGTCCCTGAGGGAACAGTGTAGACTCTGGCTTTGCTTTCAGCCCTCCCTATAGCAGTGGCTTCTGCCCTTAAGCTGTGACTTAAAGACCCAGTGTACTTTTTCATTGGCTTTTTTTTTCCTCCTCTTTTTCTTGTGTTGCTTATTTTTGGCAAGTCCCTAAGGGCCCAGTGTAGATGCTAGTCTCACTTTCTCAGAAGTAGCATTTTCTAGTCTTACACCAGCATCTACTGAAACATTGAGGGCCAGTGTACTTCTTTCTTTTCTTTTTTATTTTTACCTTTTGGTTGGTTGACTTTTATATTTCTCTATTTTATATTTTTAGGGTCTGGCAGATCCCTGAGAGACAAATGGGGATGCTGGCCTAGGTTTTGCCTTGAAACCAGCAGCTGCTGGCTTCCCACTGATATGTAACAAGAGGCTTGGAGAGGCAGTGTACTTCATTGTTTTATTTTTTACTTTTTATTTTTTTATGAGTGCTTCATTTGTTTGTTAGTATTTTTTCCTTCTCTGTCTCTCTTTTTTCTACTTCCTTTTTTCCCCCTTCTTGTTTTTACTGTGGTGGACTAAACAGTGGGAGAACTAGATTTCCATAGTGGACATAACATAACATTCCGAGTGTCCAACTCTCAAGAAAAAATTACAAAACATACAAGGAGACAGGAAAGCAAGGCCCAGTCATAGGAGAAAGAGTTCAACAGAAAATATTCCAGAGAAAATGCAGTCTCTGAAAGAACTAATAAAAGATCTTAGAACAGCTCTCATAAATATGATCAGTGAACTAAAAGAAACCATGGCAAAGAACTAAAGGAAATCAGGAATACAATATATGACCAAAATGAGAATTTCAGTAATGAGTAGAAATTACAAAGAAGAACCAAATGGAAATTCTGCAATTCAAAGGCACAATGACTGAAGTGAAAAATGCAGTAGTAGTATTGAAGAGCAGATTGGAGGAGGCAGAAGAAGGGATCCGTGAACTCAAAGACAAGACAATTAATATTGCCCAGTTTGAGGAGCAAAGAAAAAAATGAAAAAGTGAACAGAGCCTGAGGAACCTGGAACACCATCAAGCATACCAATGTATGCATCATAGGAGTCCCAGAAAGAGAAGAGATAAAGGGCCAGAAAACCTATTTGAAGAAATAATGGCAGCAAGCATCGCAAATCTTATGAAAGATAAACATACAAATCCAGCATGCTCAATGAATGCTAAGCAGGATGAACTCAAATAGAGCCATACTGAGATATATTATAAAGACAAAATATTAAAAATAGCAAGAGAGAAGTGAGGTGCCCTTATAAGGAATCCTTAATAAGATTAACATCTGATATTTCAGTAGAAACCATGGAAACCAGAAGGCAGCGGGAGGAAGACATATTTAGTGTCGTTGAAAGAAAACAATCAAATAAATAAAAACCCTTATCTGAGATTAATATACCTAGCAAATATGTCCTTCAAAAAAAAAGAAGAAATTAAGACATTTTCAGACAATCAAAAACTGAGGGAGTTCATTACCAATAGAACTCCCTTAAATGAAATGCTAAAGGGAGTCCTCCATGTTGAAAGGAAAGGACGCTAGGCAGTATCTCAATGGTGAATGAAGGAGTAAAGATTTCTGGTGTTAGTAACAGTATGGGTAAATATATATGCCAGTGTTATCTCATTGTTCATTTGTTATGCTGTCTTTTACTTCTTACAAGGCTGAAAGTTCAAATGCATAAAAAACAAGCATAAATCTTTGTTACTGGACACACAGTGCATAGAGATGTAATTTGTAATATGAATGATATAAAAGGAAAGAATGGAAATATGTAGATACTGTTTATGTGTAGGCTATTGAAGTCAAGTAAGAATCAATCAAATTAAATTGTAATATATTTAGTATGCTAAATGTAAGCCCCCTGGTAATCATAAAGAAAATCATCTGAAAAATTCTAAACAAAAGAAAAAGATAAATGATTCAAAATGGCTCATTATAAAAGATAATCTAAATAAAAATCAAGGAAGCAATGGAGGAAAGGAGGGAAGAAAAAAGGTGTAAGACTTAACAAAAAACAATTAGCAAATTGATAAAAGTAAATCTTGCTTTATCAGTAATTTCCCTAAATGTAAACGTAAATTTCCAGTCAAAAGGCAGAGATTGACAGTTTGGATTAAAGCGATATGATCCAATGAAATGCTGTTTGTAAGACACACATCTTAGATACATAGGTATAGATTGGAAGTAAGAGAATGGAAAAAAATATTTAATGCAAATAGTAATCCAAACAGTGGGGGGAGGGGCTTGTTAAATATCAACAAAATAGACTTTCAGTAAATGAAGGACATTAATATCAATAAAAGGGCCAATTCAACAAAAATATTTAATGATTGCAAGTATATATGCACCCAGCAGAAGAACACCAAGATATATGAAGCGAACATTGACAGAATTGAAAGGAGAAATAAAAGTTCTACAGTAACAGTTGGGTATTTTAATACATCCTTGTCAACACTGACTAGAACATCTAAACAGATCAATAAGAACATAGAGGACCTGAACAACACAATAAACCAGCTGTATGTAATTGATATGTATGGATAACATTTTACCCAATGATAGCAGAAATACAAACTCTTTTAAGGTTAAAACTCATCATTCTTTAGTATAGACTATATATTAGGGCACAGACAAGTCTCAATAAGTTAAAAATTATTGAAATTATAAAAAGTAATTTCTCTGATCAGAGTGGGATAAAGCTAGAAATCAGTAACAAAAGGGAAGCTATTAAATTTACAAATATGTGGAAATCAAATGGCACACTCTTAAACAATCAGTGGGTTATAGAAGAAACTACAACGGAAATTAGAAAATAGAGACAAATAAAGAAAAAACACAAAACACCAAACTTAACAGGATGTAGCATGTTCATAGGGAACTTTATAACTGTGGATGTCTGTATTTAAAGACAGAAAGAGTAACAAAGTCTCAGTGGCTGAGAGAGTCCAAATAGAGTCAAGAGGCTACTCTGGAGATGACTCTTACACAAACTTCATTGCTACTTATTATAACTTGCCAGACCCCAACCAAAACCATTCCCGATAATCCTAAAGATTACCTAGGGCATTATAGAAATCTCCAACCTCCAAGTGGGTCCCTGGACCAGATAACTCCTGAAATGCAGAGGGTTCCAGCCTTTCTAGAACATCAACTAGTTCTATCCTCCTGTCTCGTATTTATTGATAGCCCCTTCCAAGGTGAAAAAGTTAGAATGGGCATAGCTGAAATACACCCAAAGAATGTGAGAAAGATCACAGGTGATGGTGGAGTTGTACAGAGAAGATAGGGTTTAACAAATGCGTTTGAGTGCTGAATCATTATGTTGATTTTTTTTTAGTCTCCAGTACTTTAGAGCAGCTACAAAGTAAAAACCTAAAATTATAGAATTGTAACCTATACCAAACTCTGAAGTCTGTTCTACAACTAATTGTTGCAGTGTACTTTGAAATTTATTGCTTTTTTGTATATGTGTTATTTTTCACATGCAAAAAAAGAGGAGGAGTAGTATAATAGAGAAGATAAGATTAACAAATGAGTATGATTGCTAAATTATTATATTGATTATTTCTTTTGGTTTCCAGTGTCTTGGAGCACCTAGAAGAAAAAAAGGAAAAATTGTGGAACTGTAACACATACCAAACTTTAAAATCTGTTCTATAACTCCTTCTTAAATCATACTTGGAAGTTTATTGCTTTTTTGTGTATATAGTTCACAATAAAAAAAAGTTTTAAAAACGCCATCTATCGAGAGGATATCCTGTAAGTCAATTCTTATGCATTATGTAGATATGTCCTCTTAGTTTGTGATGTGTTGAAGTGGCTGGAGGGAAGTACTTGAAACTGTTGAGCTGTGTTCCAGTAGCCTTGATTCTTTTTTTTTTTTTTTGGAACAGTAATTGTTTTGTTTGGTTTTTAACAAACGATAGAAGTTATATAGTAATGATATAAAATAGATTATATATACTCAGCCCCTACTGTGTGCCAGATAATATTCAAAGGGCTATAAGTATATAATATTTATCATCACAAGTTAACTCACAGATAGGTTCTTTTTTTAAAAAAATTTATTTATTAAAAAAATTAACAAACGAACTAAAACATTAACGTGATCATTCCGTTCTACATATATAATCAGTAATTCACAATATCATCACTTAGTTGCGTATTCATCGTTTCTTAGAACATTTGCATCAATTCAGAAACAGAAATAAAAGACAACAGAAAAAGAAATAAAATGAAAACAGAAAAAAAAAAGATTATACATACCATACCCCTTACCCCTCGCCCTCATTGGTCACTAGCATTTTAAACTAAATTTGTTTTAACATTTGTTCCCCTTATTGCCAGTAGCCTTGATTCTTGAAGACGATTGTATAACTCTATAGCTTTTACAGTGTGGCCGTGTGATTATGAAATCCTTGTGTCTGATGCTCCTTTTATCCAGGGTATGGACAGATGAGTGAAGAAATAAGGAAAAATAAATAGATAGATAGATAGATATTTGAGGGTAATAAGGGGTAAAAAAAATATTGGGTAGATTGAAATAATAGTGGCCAGTGAGAGGTAGGGGCTAGGGGTATGGGATGTATGAGTTTTTTTTTCTTTTTATTTATTTTTCTGGAGTGATGCAAATGTTCTAAAAATGATCATGGTGACAAATACACAACTATGTGATGATATTGTGAGCTATGGATGTGAAGATTTCTTAATGAAAATATTTTTTAAAAAAGGAAGATGTCAAATTGATGACCTAACTTTACATCTTGAAGACTGGAAAATAGTGGAGATAGATGGCATAGAGAATAGAGAAACAATGTAGAGAATTATAAAAACAAATAATTGTTTTTTTAAAAAATCAATAGATTTGACAAACAGGCTAATCTGACAAAAAATGAAAAGGGCAAAAAAGAAAAAGGCAAATAACTTCAGTAAGAAAATATTATGAACAGTTGCATGCCAACAATTGTATGCCAACGAACTTGGGCCCTATAAGTTTTATATTATTGACAGGAAAGGTGTCAATAATATTAAAACAAAATAGAAACTGCCAAACTATTTTTCAGAGGTGCTATACCATTTACATTCCCACCAGCAGTGTATAAGTGATTTTATTTCTCTGGATCTTCACCAGCGTTTTGTGTTGTCAGTATTTTTTTATCTTAGCCATTCTGGTAGGGGTGCAGTGGTATCTCATTGTGATTTTAATTTTCATTTCCTTAATTGCTGGATATGTTAAACATCTTTTCATGTTCATCTGCATTTACACTTTGTTGAAATAACTGTTCATTCTTCTGCCCATTTTCAGTTGGCTTGTTTATTATTTATTGAATTTTTAAAAAATTATTTTTATTGAGAAATCTTTACACACATACAGCCCATACATGATATACAATCAGTGGCTCATTATATCATCACTTAGAGTATATTCATCACCACGATCATTTTTAGAATATTTGCATCACTCCAGAAATAGCAATAAAAAGAAAAGAGAAAAAAACTCATACATCCCATATCCCTTACCCCTCCCTCTCATTGACCACTAGTATTTCAGACTACCCAATTTTTTTTATCCATTATTTATTTACTTTTATCCTTATTTCTTCACTCATCTATGCATACCCTTGATAAAAGGAGCATAAAACACAAGGTTTTCACAATCACACAGTCAACACTATAAAAGCTATATAGTTATACAATCGTCTTCAAGAATTAAGGCTGTGGGCGGGCCATGGTGGCTCAGCAGGTAAGAATGCTTGCTTGCCATGCCTGAGGACCCGGGTTCAATTCCCGGTGCCTGCCTATGTTTAAAAAAAAAAGAATTAAGGCTGTCATGGAACACAGTTCAACAGTTTCAGAAATTTCCCCCAGCCTCTCTAATATCACCATAAACTAAAAGGGGATATCTATTTAATGCTTAAGAATAACCTCCAGGATAACCTCTAGACTCTGTTTAAAATCTCTCAACCACTGAAACTTTATTTTGTGTCATTTCTCTCTTCCCTCTTTTCGTCAAGAAGTCTTTCTCAGTCCCATGACACTGGGTTCCAGCGGATCCCCAGGAGTTCTGTTCCGTGTTGCCAGGGAGATTTACACCCCTGGGAGTCATGTCCCACTTAGGGGGGAGGGCAGTGAGTTCACCTTCTGAGTTGGCTTAGAGAGAGAGAAGCCATATCTGGGCAACAAAAGAGCTTCTCTGGTAGTAACCCTGAAGCGTAGTTATAAATAGCCTTAGCTTGTCCTTTGCAGGAAATCAGTTTCATAGGGACGAACCCCAAGATCAAGGGCTTGGACTATTGATTAGGTTGTCCCTATAGTTTGCGAGAATATCAGAAATTCTCCAAATGGGGAAATTGAATATTTCCTCCTTTCTCCCCAGTCCTCCAAGGGGTTTTTGCGAATACTTCTTTATTCACTGCCCACATTACTCTGGGATATATTGGGGCATCACACTAACCTGGATAAATCAACAAATTCTCATGTGCTATTTCAAAATTCCATATATTTATGGTGTAACTAAACTGACCATGCAAGTTAAATTAGGAAATGCATTACCCAGAATATAAATTTTGTACCAAATTAACATCTTTTCCTTTGGTCTCATACAGAAGTTGAAGTTTTAAAATATGGATGACATCATCCTTTACCCTGTAATCTGATTTACCTTTTTTCCTATCCATATCAGCTTCATTCATATCTCTACTCGAAGTCTGTCACTTTTTCAAGTGTTTAAATAGTTCCTGTATGGGGTAATGCTAACTTTCATAGCTTCAGAGCTCTGACTCTAAGACTCAGGTGTCACATGTCTTTTGTATTTTAGATGTCATATCTAATTTTTTTTCTTTTTACCTTTACTGATAGTCTTCATTTCTGCACTCTTCTCCAGACCCCTCTCTCCTGCCTTTTCCTATCTATGTGTATTACTCCTTTAAGTATTTCTTGCAGAGCTAGTCTCTTAGTCACAAATTCTTCAGCAACTGTCTGAAAATGTTTTAATCTCTCCCTCATTTTTGAGGGACAATTTTGCTGGATATGGAATCCTTGGTTGGTAGGTTCTTTTAGAATCTTAAATATATCATGCTACTGCCTTCTCACCTCCATGGTTTCTGCTGAGAAATCCACACATAGTCTTATTGGGTTTCCCTTGTATATGATGGATTTCTTTTCTCTTACTGCTTTCAGAATTCTCTTTTTCTCTTTGACATTTGACAATCTGTTTAGTAAGTGGTTTGGATTATGTCTGTCTGGATATTTTTGTTTGGTATATGGTGTACATCTTAGAACTATAAATAATCCCTGCTCCTCAAGTTTGTCAGTTAAGAGATTAAGTTGGTATGTGGCTCTATGTATCTTCAGGCTCTATAAGCCACCTTTTCTTGGGGGTCCAGCCCTTTTCTAGTATTTTGTGCCATCACATTCTGAGGCCCCCCCCCCCCCCGAGGGTAAAAACTCTTAGTACCTTTTGAGCTTATTCTGGGTTTATCTGTGCTGGGGGCCTCTTTTCAGTAGTCAGAATTTGTTAATTCCACAATTGGAGCTTGATTGAGCTGAGCTCTTGCTGCTAGTAAAGTCTGTTTCCTTTCCCCTCTGGGAACTAGCTTGCTGTGCTCGTGGGAGAGGGGTGCAGGTCTCCATGGCTTGAAGGACTTACAGTTCTGTGTGGGGTCTCAGCTGTTCCACCTGGTCCAGACTGGTGTATGCTGTGTGTCCATCCAGTCACTGATGTTCCCCAGCAGTTTTTCTGTATTGTTCCTGGCTATTTACTACCTGCTCTGGAGGACGAACTAAATTCCACACTTTGCTATCCTGCCATCTTGCTCTGCCTCCTGCAATCAGTATTTTTTAATTCTTCAGGAAAAAAAGTTAATTTTCTTGGTAAGGGTTAAGGGAACAACTTCATAGATACTGTATCTTTTGATTGAGTTTTATGAGCATTTTGCTTAAGCGAGAAGTCATCGTGGAAGGGTAATGAATGAAGATGAAAAGTTGTGAATGTACTTGTTTGGGGAAAAATCGATAACCCTGGTGTAGTAGTAATTTGAAAGAAATGCTGTTGAAAATGTAGTTTGGAGCAAAATATTTCACTTTATCATGTTGGCAATTAAAATCCATAATATTTGAGTCTGTATTTCAGGAAAAAAAATACCAATGTCTTTTGGAAGAGTGACATGATAACAAAGGAATCAGTTAGCAGGTTATCACAACAGTGTTAGAATTAAATATGATGGCCTGGGTTATGGGAACAGAAATGAGGGAAAATATGTCAGAATTACTTACGCTAGAGTTTAGTCATCTCTAGTTTGTGTATGTGTGTGGATATGTATCATACACCAGCGTTCTTGAATCATTCTGAGGGAAGAGTGGAGTTTGAGAGAAAGGGGAGATTTAGGAATAATTCTTAAGTTTTTTATTTGTTCACTAGATGAAGGATGATCGTGGTAGAAGATTAGGGAAAGGGATAAGAAAATAATTTAATTTTCTTCATGGAAATTCTGTAATACCTTTGAAACTTCAAGGTAGAAATATTTAATGTTTCTATGGAACTGGAAACAAAGGTGGGTTTCTTAGGGAGGAAAATATTTTATTCCAACCTACATTAAAAATATTGATTTGGATTTCTGAAAAGATCGCAGGGCAAGAACTTAAACTTTGAGAATTGGGAATTGAAACCTGGGATGATGATGTGATTTTTTTCTGAAAATTTTTGAAAGAAAACCTCTTCACTTAAGGTTGAGGCTAAGGAAAAACGCAAACAAAGGTGATTAAGGGTGATGAGGAACAAGTAAATAAGTGAATAAGTAAATAAGTAAATAGTAAATAAGCCTGGACAAGAGAGACTCTCAAGTCTAAAGGAGTAGTTGATTATGGTCCATGCTCTAGAGGACTCAGCTAGAATTGAAACTATGAGACCACTGAATTTGAAAATTATGAATGTCATGAAGAATGAACATCTTCAAGAGTGGATTTTGAAGATAAGACTGGTAAATTAGGAAAGTAAATGGAAAGTGAAACAATGGAGGTGTTGATTATAGACTGGATGATGAGTACAGACCACAATTTTAAGTTTTTTATTTTAAGAGGGAAGAAGAGGTGGATGGTGAATAGGTTTGGGAGGAATATTTGGGGCTTTTGATATGTAGGACTTCAATGTGTGGTTTTACTAGAGTGGAAGAATCAGTAGAAAGATGGAAAATATTAGAGCAAATTAAGGTAATTCTTGGATCAAGGTTTTGAACTAATCAAGGTTGGGATTGATGGAACTGGAAACAGAGGTAGGATTCTTAGGGAAGAAAGAAAGAACAGGTGAAGGTATAGAGTGGATTTATGGGCCCCATTCCAAGATAATCTAATTTAAGTGTTTTGGGTTATGACCAAGGCCTTGGCCTTTAAAAATATATAGTAAAGGGCGGCTGCTGTGGCTCAGCAGGCAGAGCTCCGACCTGCCGTGCTGGAGGTCTGGAGTTCGATCCCTGGTGCCTCCTGCCCATATGCAAATTAAAAAATATATATATATATATATATATATATATATATATATAGTAAAGGTAATTCTAGTGTGCACCAATATAGAGAATGGTAAGATAAGCACATTCATAACTCATAGCTTTTGTTTATTTATTTTTCATTGAGGAGCATTCAGAATGAGAGGGCCTAACTAATTGGATGAAAATTTACATTTGAGGATCCTGACTGAAACTAGAATACCAGACTTCTCAGCAACGAATCTGTAAAATTAAGTGATTTTCTTCACCAGTGCTCTGCAGTTCTGGAGCAGGAACATCTTCCAATTATCATGCATTGATTAAGGTGTGAAGTGAATAGAACAGATGATTTGAGAGACCTGGTGAGAGTATATTTGAAATGAATAGTTGAAGGTTCAGAGTTGAATAGGGGGTCAAGGGAAGCCAGGGGAAAATTAGACAGGATGAAATTAAGCTATATTTTCACAAAGATGAAGATCAAGTTTTATATAAAAATAAATGGAGTTTTAAAATTAGGAGGTAGTTGTAATTTATTATTTAATATAATGAGTGAATGTTGAAGTATAGTTTAGATGAATGTTGCTAGATTAGAGGAGCTTAAAGAACTAGGAAGCTGTGGTAATGACTAGATCATAAACATGAATGTTGAAATTACTCAGGGTGATACTGGAACTGGAGAGGAAAATTTAAGTGAGCTAATAGAGGGATGAAATAATTTTGTGTCATATTTCAAATTAAATAATTGTGGTGGAGCAGTGGCCTTGAGGTATACTGTCATTGAGCCAGGAGAGTACAAACCTCATCCTGTGACCAGTATGATAGTGGCAGGTAGAACAAAAAGAGATCTCAATTGGTGGCTAAGATGAAAAGATAGGAATTTCAAGAAAAAATTTTTAGGAAAAATCAAAAATCTATTCCCATATTATAAATTAAACCTCAAAGGGTGTTATAGATGTTCATAGAAACAGCAGCCACTCTATCAGCAGTCACCCTTTTTCCTTTTTTTTTAAACATGAGCAAACGTCTCCTTTGTCTTTCATCTTAAGGTGATTTTGGACCATTTCTGTAATGCTGTAATCTTGCATAATTCTATAGAACCATAGAAAATATCATAGCCATAATTTTAAAATCCTACTGCTTTCTTTTGTGGGACTTTTCCACTATTTTCAGAAAAAGTGAAATTTTCTTCAAGCATTAACTCACACTTAGGTTATCCAGTTGCTTTTCTTTGCTGGAAGGCTGATGAATGAGCTATTGGCTTCCTTGTAAGGCCTCTCAGCAAATCATTCTGCTCTTTATTCACACTGTCAGTTTATTAACAATTTTCAGAATTCAATTCTCACCTCCCTCAGTACTAAAATCAAACTCCTTGTCCAAATAAAGTTGTTAATTACAAGTACTCAATATAATTCTCACCTCCTTTAAGTGAGTGTTAAATCCAAACTTCCTTTATCACATTGTCCAGTAGGGACTATTTGCCGCAATTGTAATAAATCTTTTAGATGTATTCTCCCTCAAAATTACGAGTCTCTTCCAGAATTCACTAAAAATTTTAAGAACAAAATATCTTGTAGGGCTAGTCCTATGAATCAGTAGATTTAAGGGGAGAAAAATCATGGTGAAAGTGATTCAAAAACTATGTGCAGAATCTAGCAGAGTTTATGTATAGCCAAAGTTTTGGGGATATATTAGAGAGTAATATATTATTGAACTAAAAAAATTAATAAAAAAGGAATAAAAGATATTTTCAAGAAGATGGTGAATAAAATACTACATTGACAGATGCTGACTAACATCATTCTTCCCCAACCAAGTAAATTTTTTGCTTAGTATTTGCAAACTATTAGGGGTTCTTTGTTAAGTGTTATGTGTATATAATTTAATATAATTCTTACCACTTTGTGCTGGTTTGAAATGATGTATGTACCCTAGAAACGCCATGTTTTAATCCTAATCCCATTTTGTAAAGGCAGCCGTTTCTTCTAATCCCTATTCAATACTGTATGTTTGAGACTGTAATTAGATCATCTCCCTGGAGAAGTGATTTAATCAAGAGTGGTTGTTAAGCTGGATTAGGTGACAATATGTCTCCTCCCATTTGGGCGGGTCTTGATTAGTTTCTGGAGTCCTTTAAAAGAGGAAACATTTTGGAGAATGAGGAAGATTCACAGAGAGCAAAGCAGAGCAACATAGCCATGAGCAGAGTCTAACAGCCAGTGACCTTTGGAGATGAAGAAGAAAAATGCCTCTGGGGAGCTTCATGAAACAGGAAGCCAGGAGCAGAAGTTGACACATGATGCCATGTTCACCATGTGCCCTTCCAGATGAGAGGGGAACCCTGACTGTGTTCACCATGTGCCTTTCCAGATGAGAAAGAAACTTGGACTGCATTCGCCATGTGCCCTTCTACTTGAGAGAGAAACCTGAACTTCATCAGCCTTCTTGAATCAAGGTATCTGTCCCTGGATGCCTTGGATTGGACATTTCTATAGACTTGTTTTAACTGGGGCATTTTCTCAGCCTTAGAACTGTATAGTAGCAACCTATTAAATTCCCCTTTTTAAAAGCCATTCTGTTTCTGTATATTTCATTCTGACAGCTGGCAAACTAGAACACATTCTGAGAGGTAGATCTGAAAAAATCTATTTTATAAATGAGAGAGTGAAAGTTGAAAAGTTTATGTAAAGTCACAGAGCTAATACCTATGAGAGTTGGAATTTGTGATTCCACAGCTATTTAGGGTTTAATGCTTCCCTTAAGTGCACATTTTCATCATTGCCCTAACCCTGTGAATTGTAATTGGTATTTTGTTTTTGTGTCTCCAACTTAGATTATTAATCTTTTAGTTTGCTAAGCAGCTCAAACAGGTACCATAAAATGGATTGGCATTATTTTTTTTATATTCTTATTGAGAAATATCCATGCACATATAGTCCAACTGTATTACACAATCGGTGGCTTGGCTTGCAATATCATCACATAGTTCTTCACCATGATCATTTTTAGAACATTTGTATCACTCCAAAAAAAAAATAGAAAGAAGAAAAGAAAGAATTCATGCATCACTTACCCCTTACCCTTCCCTTTCATTGACCCATAGTATTTCAGTCTACTCAGTTTTTACCCTTTATCTTCCCCTATTATTTATTTATTTTTATCCTTATTTTGGTTTGCAAGCTTCAGTACTTCAGTGCACTGTAAACTAAAAAGTAGTATCTATATAATGCCTAAGAATAACCTTTAGGATGACCTCTCCACTCTATTTGAAATCTCTCAGCCACTGAAACTTGGTCTATCTCTCTTCCCCCTTTTGGTCAAGAAGGCTTTCTCATTCCCATGCTTCAGGGTCCCAGCTCATGGAGGGAACTTTGTTGTACTTGGCCAGGGAGATTTATACCCCTGAGTGTCATGTCCCACGTAGCGGGGAGGGCAGAGTGTTCACCTGCCAGGTTGGTTTAGACAGGCAGGCCACATCTGAGCAACAAAAGAGATTTTCTGGGGGTGACTCTGAGGCATAATTATCAGTAGGCTTAGCTTTTCCTTTGAAGAGATAAGTTTCATATAGGCAAGCCCCAAGATTGAGGGCTCAGCCTAATGAAATGTTTGTTCCCACTGCTTGCGAGAATATCAGAAATTCCCCAGGTGGAGAAGTTGAATATTTCCCCTTTCTGCCTAGTCCCCCTGCAAATACTTCTTAATTCTCTACCCAGATTACTCTGGGATGTATCAGAGCATCACATTAACCTCTACAGACCAAAAATATCTCACGCTCTATTCAAGATTCCATGTAATTACAGTATTCAAGTAAACTGACCATACAAGTTAAACTAGATAGTGTGCTACCCAGAATATACATTTTGCACCAAATAAACGTCTCTCTTTTTGGTCTCACACAAAGGTTGAAGTTTGAAAATATGGGCCATATCATCTTTTACCCAGTATTTTGATTTACTTTGGTCCTATAAAGATTAGCTTATTCATATCTCTAGATGAAGTCTGATCACTTTTTTCAGTTTTAGTGTAATTTGTTGCTGATGAGATAATGCTGACTTTCATAGCTTCAACACTCTGAATCTCAGGTGTCACATAAATACCTGAAGTTTCACATAAATACCAGGTTATATACAAGTAGCTTAGTATCTCAGAATTTAGAAATATCATTTACAACCCCTAAATATATGTGACTATTGTAAGAGCTTACAATCTAGGAATCTCTACAATAGGCCCCAACCTGATAACCCATGTCATTGACTTCAATTCTCTCAATTTGTATAGTATAGTTTATCCATATGAGTGAGGCATGATAATATTTGTCTTTTTGTTTCTGCCATTTCATTCGATATGGGTTTGCTACCATAATCTATATGGTAGCATAGATTATGGTAGCATAATCTATGGTAGCCCCTTTCTTTTCTTCCACATAGAATCTATACTTTCTATGCTCCTTTCTTGTTGACATTTAGTTTTGCCTTTGTTACATTAAGGTTCATCTACCTAGTTCCATGTCTCACAATTTCATTCCTTCTTGTAGCCACTCAGTAGTCCATTGTATGTAAACACTACAGTCCTCTCTTCCATTTCTCTGTTGCTGTACCCACCTCCATCCATTGCAAATCACGAATACCGTCGCCATAAACACCACTGTGCAAAATGTTCATTCATGTTCCCACTCTCAGTTCCTCCAGCAGGGAGGAGCAGCAGGGTTGCAAGATCATATGGCAACCCCACCTGTATCCTGCTGTGGAACCCCCACATTGCTCTTGGAGGGGCTGTACCTCTCAGCTACCCTACCAACAATGAAAATAGTACATCTTTTTTTCCACATTTTCCGTAGCACTTGTTTCTCTCTGTTCATTTTTAAACGATTTTATTTGCACATCATACAGTCCAGCCTAAGTAAGTAGACATGCCTTTGGTACCATAGTCTATATGAAGACATTTACTTTTCTTCCACATAGAATCCATACTCTTCCCCCATGCCCCTCTCTTGTTGACATTTAGTTTTGCCTCGATTACATTCAGTGGAAGCATATTACAGTGTTACTGTTGACTATAAACCCTAGCTTGCATTGATTGTACCTTTTCCTGTATACCATCCATTTTCAATCCCCTGCAGTGTTGACATTCATTTGGATTGGCTTTTAATAATGAGAATTTATTTACTTAACAAATTTACAGTTTTGAGGCCGTGAAGATGTTCAAACCAAGAATCGTTAGGAGGATGCTTTCTTCCTGGAGTCCGGCTATTGGTGATCCTGCACTCCTTTGTCATATGGCAAGGCACATGGCTGCTGCTCCCTTCAGCTCCGGGTTTTGTTGCTTTCAGCTTCTTGCTTCAGTGGCTTTCACTCTCATTCTAAGTTTCATTCTCTTATAAAGAGAAAAGTTCGATTGTTTCCTCATGATTAGATTCAGGTATTTATTTTGGACCAGAGTGCTATAGGAATTATGTTGTGTACTTCTTATTGCATCATATCAGGAGGCATATAATGTTAGGTTGTCCAGATACCAGTGCCAAAGTTGGTAATTGATTAAGGTGGTGGTCACCTCACCAGATCTCACCATTGCAGATATATATTTTTTCCTTTGTACTAAATTATTAAGGGAAGAGGGAAATTTGGATTGGGTACAGGAATTCTGTGAGTTTATCCTGTTCCTCAGTAATTTTTTACCCAGAAATAGTAGCATGTGTTGATAATTATTGCCTCAATTTAATGTTACGATTGTGAAACGGTGTTTTTTAAATTGTTATGCCTTCTAACGTTAATTAGTTGGCATTCTTCTGTAAAAGACCTTTTCCTACTTCCTTTGCTATTATTATTATTTTTTTGTATGCTGTATGGTGGGGGTCACATTTCATTCTTTTTCCATGTGAGTATCCCCTTATTGCAGCACCATTTGTTAAATTTTTGTTTATTTGGTTTTTGTTTGTTTGCTTGTTTGTTTGTTTGGGAAGTATATGGGCCAGGAATTGAACCCTGGTCTTCTGCAGGCAGTTGAGAATTCTGCTACTGACTACCTTTGCACCCCTTCCCTATTATTTGTATTTTTTTCACATTTTTAATTGTGAAATATAACATATACAAAAAAGCAATATATTTCAAAGTACATTGTAATAAGGAGTTATAGAACAGATTTCAGAGTTTGGCATGGGTTACAGTTCCACAGTTTTAGGCTTTTCCTTCTTAGCTACTCCAAGACACTGTAGGTTAAACAAAATATCAATATAATGATTCAAGTCATATACATTTTTGTGTGTGTGAACCACTTTTTTTTAACTGAAAAATAAGTATCCCAACCTGTTATTTTAAGTATCCCAACCCAAGGATTCTTTTTTATATGGTATGTTATGATCCACTAGTATGATTATCCTTGATACTCAAGTTGTCCTGAATTTGACCAGTATGAACTAACTCCTATGTCATTTTGACATGTACTCCTTAGTCTTTCATTACCAACTTGCTTTCTGGTATAAAATATTCTAAAACTTGGAATCAGGAGATTTTTTTCAAGAAACACTCCTTCCTTTTAGTGGGAAGTGATATTTAGAAAGTAAAATTTGGGCTAGAGTGTATTCTTTACTGCTAGTATCATTCCACTCAATCATTTTTAGTAAACAGAACCACCATCACTCTTATGTGAATGAACATTGATTCAGCAGTGTTATTATACATTCCGTGTGTGTGTGCATATACATGTACATGTATATGTATGTATTTTAATTATAAGTTTAATTAGATAGCTCTGATTCCAGCCTAACACTACAATGTTCTTCCCCTCTTTCCTCATTCTGTTTCTCCCATAATGAAAACCCTGAAAGCCAGCAATATTGGTATATTTATACTGTCTTAGGATGTACATAAAATAGCTTCAGAGTTCAACCTCAGTTGACAACAAACCTATTAACTAAAGTTCCAGATTTCTGTGTACTTTTTTTTTTTACTTGTGAAAAGAAGAGAACACCAGAGTTTTACATTGGAAACCTACTTGAATTAATCCTTTTTTCTGTTGGTTATATTTTCATTTTGACATAGAGGTAGATTCATTGGTTTCTGTCTATATTCTTTTCAGGGTTTGCTTTGTGTATACTTGTTAATTTAATTTTACCTTTTGAATATGCAAAAACACATTGTATGCATATGTAAACTTGGAGAAATATGAAAGTGAGTACTTAGGGAAATGTCATTGAATACTTAGAGAAATATCACTTATCCCTATTTCTTCCACCCCATTCCCACTCACCCCCTGTTGGTAATCATTTAATTAGCATCTGGTTTATCTCTTCCAGATATACTGTAGTTTATTTCATGAGTTTCCTATGGATAGACATTTAGACTTTTTATTTATTTATTTTGCCTTTATAAGAATGCCATAGCAAATAACCTTGTGCATTGTGTTTTATGTTTGTGGAGATGTATCTTTAGGGTAGATTCCTAGAGTGCATTTAGCTGAGTCATAGGGTAAATGCATCAGATATTGTCAGTTTCCCTTACAGTAGGGTTGTACCATTTTGCACTCCCACTCGCAGTGTATGAAATTGCTTATTTTTTCACAGCCTTGTCAACAGAGGTATGGTGAAGCTATTGAATTTTTTGCTAATGTGACAGGGGAGGAATGATATTTTAGTGTAGCTTTATTTTGCATCTTTTACAAAACTGAGCATCTTTTATATGTTTAAGGGCCATGTGTAAAAGGGCCATGTGTGTATCTTTTTTGTCAACTGTTAATATCTTTTCACCATTTTTTATTGTTTTTCCCCCTCAGTTGCCAAGAACTTGTATATATTAAAGACATCTTTCTGTCATCTATAATGTCATTTGTAAATCTTTTCTCCTGTTATGTAATTTGTCTTTTGATTTTGCTTTTGGTACTTTTTTTGTTTGTGCTCAGTTTTTATATTATTAATTACTGGGTTTTTTTAGTGGATTTAACTTTATCGATTTTTAATTTTGTTGCTTCTGGATATTGAGTTGTGCTTGGCAGAGATTTCCTACACCTATATTGTAGAGGATTTTGAATATTTAATATTTTAAAAATCTATAAAATATGCATTAATAATTTTATGTTAATACATATTGAAAAATTGTAGATGTTTTCAGTTAAATTATATTGTTAAAATTTATTTCACTTTTTTCTTTTTCTCTTTTCTAATGTGCCTGCAAGAAAATTAAGTTACATATGTGGTTTGCATTATATTTCTTTTGGATAGCACTTTTGCAGAGGATATATCCAGTTTCTTACAGTGTTAATGTATTAGTTACCTATTGCTACTGAAACAAATGACCACAAATTCACTGGTTTAAAACTAACACAAATTCATATAATACTCATTATATCCACTTCTGGAAATAAGAAGTACCAAATCAGTCTCTGTGCTAACATGTAGGTGTTTACAGAACTTCAGTATTCCTTGCCTTTTCTAGCTGCCTGCATTCCTTGATTTGAGGCCCCATTTTCGGTCTTCAAAGCCAGCAAAGCAATATCTTTAAACCTTCCTCTCTCTCTCTGACTTCTGCATTTGTTGTCATCACACCTTCTTTTCGCTCTGATCTCCCTGCCTCCCTTTTATTAGAACCTTCGTGATTACATTGGGTCAATGCAGATAATCTAGGATAATCTCTTCATTTCACAGTCCTAATTTAGACACATCTGCAGAATCTCTTTTGCCACATAAGGTATCGTATTCATAGGTCCAGGAATTAGGACATAGACATCTTTGGGTGTCCATTATTTAGCCTACCATGGTTTGTAAGGTTAAACTTTATTCATTTTTATCTTTACACTTACGTTCTTTATTTCTAAAATAATAATATTTTAGAAATTATTCTTGTTTATCACGTGAAATAAGAATCATATTTTTTTTTCCCGAATGGCTATACAATTCTTCCAATGCTGTTTAACATATTTTCTCCAGTGATGCCACCTTTAGCATAGACTAAATTTCTACATTTGTACTTGGGTTTTGTACTTGTACTTTTTTGTTTTGAATTTTTCATCTGTCTTTTTTACTCATTCACCAGTAATATACTGTTTTAATTATAGAGACTTTATAGTTTGCTTATTATCTGGTAGGGCTTTTCCCCCACTCATTGTTCTTTTTCAGGGGTTTCCAGGTGATCTTGTATTTTATTTTCCCATATACACTTTAGAGCCAATTTGTTTGATTTCAGAAAAATACTTGTAGGTATATTTGTTGGGATTATGTTACGTTTTCATATTTACCGGGAAAGAACTTACATCTTTAAGAGATTAAGTGCATCCTGTTTTAAGACTGATGTCTTAAGACTTGTTCAAGTCTCTTTTATATATTTTAGAAGTTTTTCTCACGTTTTGCACATTTCTTGTTAAATTTACTTCTGAGTATTATTAGGGAGGCTTCTCATTCATTGTGTTTTTCAACTGATTATTTTGTGAGCGTGTGAAGGCTGTTGTTTCTCATAAACTGCATTACTGAGTTTTAAAGTGCTTTGTGTTAAATTTTATTGTTCCTCTTGAGTTTCCAAGTTTTATCATTGTCATCTACAAGTAGAACTTTACCTCCTCCTTACTTACATCTCTTTTATTTAATTGTATTTACTAATACCTCCAATAAAATGTTAAACAGTACTGTATATAGTGAATATTTTTGCCTTATTCCTATCCTTAGTGGTAGTGTCTTTATGGCATTCCACTAAGATGTTAGCGTTTTTGGGGGAGACTGTGTATGTATATGTATATGCATAGGTATATACATATATATTTCATATTAAGAAACAATCTGTTTAAAGTATCAGTTTCTGCAAGTTGATTTTTAATTAGAAATAATTACTGAATTTATCAAAGCTTTTAAAAAAATATGTTTGGAAATAATCATATATTTTTTCTCCTTAGCATTTTAATTAGAATTGAGTATTGAGTTTTATTGAAGGCTTTTTCAGCATCTTTAGATATGATCAAACCCTCCCCCACTTCGTAGCTCTATTACTACGATAAGTGATAGTAGTGGATTCTTTTATATGGAACCATTCTTAGATTCCTGAATTAAATCCTATTTGGTGATAATGTATTGTTTTAAAAATATTTTGATGCATTTTGATCATTATTTTATTTTGGATTTTTACATTTGTATTCATGGATTGTTTTGTAGTTAAAAATAATTTGATAAAATTAATGTAGATAAAAATAACTTGCTTTGGAGCTATTTAAACAGTATTGAGATGATACGGTCTTTGACGATTGATAGAGTTCACTACCATCTGGCTCTGGTCTTTTTTGGGGTACTTACTTGGTACTTTCTCTATTTCTCTTTGGAAAGTGTACTCTTAGCTTTCTGTCTATTCTGAGTAATTTTGACAAATTTTATCTTCTTAGGATACTGTCCATTTTATTAAAGTTTTCAAATATGTTTGATGAGCATGTGGTTGTAAAAGTAGTCTCTTAGGGTTTTAAATTTTGTTTTGTCTCTCTTGTGGGTATTTTTTCATTTTTGAGTTTACTAAGACTTTTTTGTGTGTGCTCTAACATATGGTTTAACCTGGAGGATGATTTATATGCACTAGAGAAGAATGTATATTCTGCTGTTGTTGAGTATAATGTTCTGTATATGTCTGTTAGGTCTAGTTGGTTTAAATTATCATTCAGGTCTTGGATATTGATCTTCTGTCTGGATGTTGTGTCCATTATTGAAAGTATTGTATTAAATTCTCCTACTATTAATGTAGAACTGTCTTTCTGTCTTCACATTTGTCAGTGCTTGCTTTATATATTTTGGGCTCTGCTGATAGAAGCATATATAATTATAATTTTTATATCCTCTTGTTGAGTTGACCCTTCATCAGTATATCAATACACAGCAATTGTGTATTTTTTAATTATTTTTAAAATTTTTAATACACAATTAGTAATTGTGTAATTGTGTATAAAGTAATGCCTTATTGTCCCTCATAGCAATTTTTCACTTAAAGTCTATTTTATATGCTATTAGGATACCTACCCTAGTTCCCATTTGATTGCTATTTGCATGGTATTTTTTTCCCATTCTTTCACTTATGATGTTTCATTTATGTCTCTGAATCAGATGTGAGTCTCTTGTAAACAACATATCATTGAGCCATGCTTTTTAATCCATTCTGCCAGTCTCTGACTTTTGATCGGAGAATTTGATGCATTTACATATGAAGAACTATTAATGAGGCAGTGCTTTATTCTTCTATTTTGCTACTTAGTCTGTGTAAGTTTTGTACCTTTTTTTACCCTTAATTTTCCCATTTATGCTTACTTTCTTGTTTGTTTGATTTTCCCATTTATGCTTACTTTCTTGTTTATTTGATTTTTTAAATTGGACCATACTGAATCCCTTCTCATTCTTACCTGAATATATATTTCATATATTTTCCTTGTTGCTACCATTGAGTTAAAATTCAACATCCTAAATATCTGACAACTCTATTTGATTTGATACCAACTTAAGTTTATTAGAATACACATATACTGTTCCTTAACCCTCCATCCTCCTCCTTTTTTTGAACTTGTTTCAAATTAAAACTTTTTATATTACATGTCTAAAAACATAGGTTTATCATTCCATTTTAAGCATTTGCATTTTAGCACCTGGAAGAAATAATTAATGAAATTACATTCCAAAAAATACAGTAGAATATTAGTGGCATTTAAAAATATGCATATGGTTACCTTTACCAGAGATTTCATTTTTTTTATGCTGCTTGGATCCACTGTCTAGTGTCCTTTTCTTTCAGTCTGAAGAACTCACATTGTTTGTAGGACAAATTGGTGTTAATGAAGTCCTTTACCTTTTGTTTAATTGAGAATACCTTTCTGCTTATTTGTGAAAGAAAGGTTTGTGGGATATAAAATTCTTGGTTGGCAATTGTTTTCTCTCTGCGCTTTAAATATTTCACCCCATTACCTTCTTGTCTCTAAGCCAGAGGAGCTAGGCATAGGAATTTGGCAATTGTAACCGGCCAGTTAACATTCAAATTATGGATTGCGTGATGCTCATTATTGCCTATTGGTTTTCTGTAAAAAGCAGTGATCCATGTTCGACCTCATACCTCTGGATCTTGGGAAACTAGGTCTTTATATCCTTCCCTGGCATCAGCAAGCTGTACCTAACTGCTGCCTGACAAGAGGCTTGGGGGTGGAGAATGCTAGTGCTGCATAGGGAATTCACCGCAGTATTTACTGCAATTTATCAGCATTTTCTTCTTGTTCTTCCCTGGATGCTGCATAATGTTATACTAGACTCTGGAGTTTCAAAAACGTGACTCAGGCAGTTCCCTGCCAGTTCAATTGTTCTTCTGGTGGAGGAACTGATACCTGTAGCTTCTAATACTGCCATCTTCCCACAGTCTTTAACCTTGAGATTTTTTTGTAATGTCTTCAAATACTTGTTTAGTAATATTTGATTCAGATTGGAGTGCTGTGTTTTAGTTTTTCCTTTCTTATAGCAGTGTTTTTAGGGAAATATTTCATTGGCTGAAAAATTTTGATTCTGTTTTTTTTTTTAATATCTTTGGATGCTGCTGATCACAGTTCAGATACATTTTTCCCTTTAGTAAATTATTTTCCTTGTTAATAAAATCCTATGAAGTAGATGACTTGCTGCTTTTACTTATTGGAAGATAGTGACTACTGAATGTGTATAGAAAAATTAACATGGAAAACCCAAGATTGCTATCCTTGAAAAGTCCTACTGAGAAGCTTGACTCTTGGCTGGTGCATAGGAACTTGTTTCAGGAAATGTTCTCACCGTTGTGTAACTGATGATAGTTCACTGTGCCTAGATTTTTGTACAAACGATGATTTATGGTGAACACTTGCTCTTCTTTAGAAGTTGTCTGAATGAATAGTCTCCAATAAAATCCTTGGGCGTGAGACTTTAATGAGACACACTTCACATGCGGTGTCAGATTTGTTGCTGAGGGAATTAAAGATGTCATGGGCTGGGACAGAATTCTCGGAAGCTTGTATTTGGTTTCCTTCAAACTTTGCCCCATGTACCTTTCTCTTTGCTGATTTTGCTTTGTATTTTTTTGCTGTAATAAATCTTAGCCATGAGTGTGACTATATGCTGAGTTCTGTGGATCCTTCTAGTGAATTTCTGAAACTAAGCGTGCTATTGGGAACTCCAAAGACATAATCTTTTAATAAGATTCAGGTCTACAGACCTGAAAAACAAAAATTTAAGTAAAAAATAAATGAATCTTAAATATATAACTTTTTGCATAGAATATTCAGAAACAGTTAAGATTCTTAAGAATCTTTAACAGAACTGGGGACAAAAAGAAACTTTAGTTTTTAAACTTGTGGCTTTTTACCATGGAATTAGTAACTACTGTGATATTACAGTATTATATTGATGCTGGCATTTATTTTTTCAACTAAGGTTTAAGTTGTCACTATGTGCTAAATGTTGTTCTGGGTATAGGGAGGTAATAGTCATGACACTACCTGGTTGTAGCTTTCATTGTTCTGAGTGTCTAGTTGAAGTGCTAGACAGTGTTCCTGCATTACCTAGTTAGCTTTGTATATAATTACCTATCTGGTAAGTACTGTACAGAGCTGTATAAGAGAACCCTGGCCTTGTCTGTTATTTCAGAGAGTATTAATTGAGGTGATAAGATTTACAGTATAACTAGGAATTAACTAGGCATGTATATTTGCTCCCTTTTGCACTAGCACATGATGTGTGTTCAAGTGTCATACGGTATTTATGTGTGTTCTGTGTCTATTCAAAACTGAGATGAAGAAAAGGAAGGAAAAGCACATAAAAAAAAGAAAAAAAAATCAGAAATAAGTAAGCCTGATGTATTATGGGAAGTAAAAGAGGGTAAGTGAGAAAGAACCTGGATATGAGATTTGAGAATACAAATCGTGAATAGATTTTAAGTAGAATGTTGAATACACCAAGATTTGCTAACCCTTTGCCATTTACTGAAAGCTTCACTTTGCCTCAGTGAGGTTTGAATTATTTATTGCTATCCCCCATAAAACGGGGAAAGTTTGTAATTTTTATGTGAGTGTTTGTGATTTTTCCAAGTTATATACATTATGAAATGCAAAGCCAGTACATAAGTCCAAATACTCAGAATTCAAAGCTATTTATGTTCTTTCTATTTGCTGACAATTATAATAATCATAATACTATTACAGTGTTTAGAAGCCATGTTAAGAGTGCTTTGATTATTTTTATATTTTATTTTACATCAAATAGTTACATTTTTGTTCACTGTTTTTCTTTCTGAACACAGTTAATACCTTTAACTTTGGGGCAAAAAAAACCTACTACAGTATCAGATATATCAGACTTCTAAGAAGCCTTCCCTTTTTCTTTTCTGCATTCTTTTATACCAGCTAGTCTCAGACTTCTGTGTGCATAAAATGTACTTAGAAAGCTGGCTAAAATATATATTCTTAGAACCCATCTTTAAAAGTGTCTGACTAATTTAACATGATGTGTTTTCAAAGGATTTGAATTTTTAAAAACAGTCCCAGATGATTTTTGATGCAGGAAGGACTAGTGGCGAATTTTAAATTTGACAATTAAGCCAAGCTCTACATCTTTCAAAAGTATAACCATAACCCATTTCTTACTGAGTTTGAATCCATCTGGGTTCACTAATTGCTGGCTATGAGACAAGGACAAGTTGCTTTACTTCTGTGCTTCAGATTCCTCATCTGTGAAACATGAGTATAAAACTAGTACCTCTATCATAGGTTTTATGAAAGTGTGTATATTTGGTAAATTACAGCGTTTAGAAGCTAAAGCATGGAATTGTTGGGGAATCTAACAAGATTTAAGGTCTGAGTTAATGCTTTCCTAACTTCAACTAGTCAGGGGTTGCAGTAAATGTATTAATTCATTTAGTCAATGTATATATTTTTGTATACCATGATAGTTCCTAGGGATGTTACTATAACCAAGATTTATATTGTTTTGAACTTGTTAATTTTTTGTTTTGTATTTGTTATATAAATTATGAATGCTTCCCTAATGGAGTAGGCAAGGGTTTGTGTCTAACATGTTTTCTACTCACTTTTTCTCATTCCAAACACTGTATTCATTAATTTTTTAAAAATTCATTCATCTATTCTTTATTGTTACTTTCAAAAGTATTTGTTTTAAACATGTACTATAATCTTCATAGCTGTAATATTTTTATATATTAGGTAAGAAAACTTGTTAAATGAACAATAGATGAATCACGTTTCTCTACTACATTGTATGTCATTTTTCTTGGCATACGTTTGAGTGTCTTATTACTGTTTTCCGCTCTTTTTTTTTTTTAAAGAGAACAAAAATCCTATTGACTTTTATAAACTGAAGGTTGACTATGCATGCTGTATTTTATTTTATGTTATTACACAGTTTGTCTTGGAGGTAAGTATTTGAATCACGTATTTTATGTTAGAGTTATTTTCTGAGGAAATTACCTATCAACTTAGATCTGATAGTTTCTACAAGAAACTATCTACTTAGACTTAATAGAGGAAAACAGATCTGTAATATATATACTGTGTCTTTAATTTGTTTATCTTACAAAATCTGTCTTATTTGGAGTCAGTTACAATATGGTAGTGAGTTGTTGATTTCTCAGCTCTTCAGAAGTATTGGGTCTTTTTAATATATTTTGTTATATTCTGTAAAGGTACTAGGTGTGTGTAGTAAACCGGAGAAAAATTGTTCTGTTGAGTAAGCTGCTGTTTACCAGTTTTGTTCTATTCAGGTACCAGAACCTTAAGTAATAGGTGGGTCTGCTTATTCCAGATGTCCGTATATGACACTTTATGTTGGAATGATAATTAGGCAATATATATTTATATAATTAATAATATATGCCTATACAAGGAATTGATTGGTATTTGGGCACGAACTTGCTGTCTTAAAGAAATTTTGATTAACATTAAAGAAATAAACCATATTTCTTTAAAAAAAATCCCTTAGAGGACATTAAAGATAAAAATTTACATTAATCATGGGAAATATATTAAATATATGGGACTGAAGATGGCATACTAATCCTGTTTGGTTTTACATAACCTTTTAAAAGGGATTATAATATAAAAAATTATAGCATTTGAATGAAGTGATTTTTTTTTTGGTTCCCGTACTAAAATATGGGGAAGATTTAATACAGCAGATTTAACAGAACAGTGCTCTGCAGTTATACTTAAACCTTCCTAAATACTTTTGATGTAGCTTGACTGCCCTCTTCAGGATGCATGTGAATATATTAGAACAATTTATGATGTTCCCTAAATTCATAAACTTAGGCCTCTAAAATCCTATGAACTACTAAAACAGAAAGCTTTTTTAGATAATAGTGACTTAAGTGCTTTGAGCATTTGTGGCTTAAACTGTCAATTTCAGACGTTAGTTAATGTTGAGGTTTGCAAGCTGTAGCGATGTCTTACTTTGCTCATTCGTCAAGGCTGACATAAGTATATGTAAGAATCATCTGGATTTCTTTACTTGTCATTAGTGTGGATCCTCTTTTCTATTCTTGTTAAGAAGTTAGAATATTGGGAGAGCAGAGATGTGTAAGGGTGATGGGGTAAGAATAGACAACAGAGTCTGTGTTATTGGAGCATGTTTTCTCCTGAGGCTTTTGTACTCCAAAAGGGCATCATTAATAGTAAAATAGTTATTTTCAGGTTAATTGAATTATTTTAATGACACCTAGATCTGTTCATTGATCCTGTTGTTACTGAATTATACCAAACAGAAAAAAGCCCCCATTATCCTTGCCAGTATTGAATTATCTAAGTATTGCATTTGTGCTGAAAAAATTTCATTTGCTTTGGCTTCTCTGGAATTCTCTATTACAGTTAGATATATTTCTAAGTAGAAGCAGCCCGTGTATGAAACTTTGCTGGGTAATTTGGCCCTCTAGATCCCAAAGGACAGTCTTTATGAAATATATTTTATCTTCATTTGTAGTCTTTTATGTTTTCCCAACTAGACCACTGTTTTAGTTTCCTGGGCTACTTAAAGCAATACCATGAAGTGGGTTGGCTTAAACAATGGGAATTTATTTATGCATGATTGAGGTCCATAAAATGTCCAAATTAAGACATCATCAACATGATGCTTTCTTTATGAAGATTGGCCATTGGAGATCCTTGTCTCCTCTGCCACATGGCAACATCTTCTGTTCTTTCCCTTCTCTTCCGGGTTTCATTTATTTCAGTCTCTTGCTTCTGTGACTTTCTCCCAATTTTCCTGTATTCATTCTGTTTAGAAGAGACTCCAGTAATAGGATTAAGACCCATCCGGAATGAGGTGGGTCAGCCGGATTAGATTTAAGAACATGTTTTTCTGGGGAATATACAGCTTCAAACAGCCACAACCACTGTAGTAATATTCCAAGAGAATTCAAAATGTCTTGTTTTCTCCTACCTTAAAGTATTATGTACGTTACTGCCAGATACAACTTTCTTAATTAGTATTTTGCATCCATAATTGTTCACTATTGCAGAATAAAGTCAAGATCTTACTTATTTTTCTTCCTCTTCCATTCTTTTTCCCTTATTTTCTAATGTCAAGCTTGTATTCATTCCTTGAACAGATAATATATACTTTTCAGACTGGGTAGTCCTTGTTTATATGGTTTCTGTTATCTTAATATTATTCCTCAATCCTTTCGTGTTTATTTTAATTTTAGTCCTTCCAGACATCCTGCAGTCTTTCCAAAGTTTTTCACATTTGCATTTTGTCTAGCTGCTCCATCCTACTGTGATTTTATCCTCTTCTGAAATGCTATATAGCACCTATAGTCTGTGTTCTTTTTAAAAAATCTGCACCTTATTTATGAATTAGAATTGACACCTATTCCTTCCTTTTAACAAGCCTTATAACGGTGGTGCCTGTAAGGTCTACTTTTTTTATTGCAGCACTCATTAAAATGCTGAGTAATTAACTATTGGTGATGATTAAGATCTGGATTCTACATTTGCATATGAGATAGCATTACATCATGTCAGATATTTATTTAGTCATTATAACCTTTTAATTTATGAACACTCTTCCTTTTACAGGTAGCATGTCTTTGGGATGGTCCACAGATTTGAAGTGTTTCTTTTTTTCCCCTAAGAATATCATCACAAGAGTGCTAGTTTTTGCTAATTCCCTAAGTTTCATTTCAAAAGTTAGAATACTCTTGTCTAAAATAATCTGATTGTGGAATTTTGTCTAACGCACTGTTTCCTTAATTGAAAGGTCATCATTTTTATTGATATTTTTCTAAAAAACAAAGCATTGATCTTTTAAGGTTTATTATTGCAAACAAATTCGGAAGTACTTAATTGTTACTACCAATTCACTGTGTGAAGTTATTATATGTTTTTTTCTTTGAAAATCTATGATGATATTTGCCAGTAATATTATATTCCCTATAACAAAACTCCAATCAGGTTTTAGGGCTCAAATCAATATGATTCTTCTTCTTTAAGAACCCTGTTTGGAAGAGGGTCAGTGAGGTACTGTTTTAAACAGATAAGGGAGAGCATAGGCTGTGTATTCTGCATGTATTCCTTAATAAACAAAGGGCATGTTCTCATATATATTACAGCTTCATTTTTCCAGCGTCTTACTCTTTCTCTCTTTAGACTAGTGTGCTTCCTATACCTGCTACTTGAAATGTTCATATCTTAGCTCTCTTCAGACATGGTTCTTTCTAATCCTTGCCATTTGAGCTTTAGTGCACTTCATCTGAGAAGACTTTGTCTATATGATCTAAGAAGTTCTACATTATTTTCTATAATATCATTAGCACATATTTTAGCACTTATTTTTATTTCCTTGTTTAGTTGTTTATTATCTGACTCCCCATGAAAACATCACATCCATAAGGATAGAGACCATTGAGACTAGTTCAATTTATGCTGTTCAACAGGATGCTCAGTAAATAGTTGTTGAGTGATTTAGAGTAAATTAAATCTTACTAAAAAATATTTTTTAATTATAGAAGTTGGAGGTTTACCAAAAAATCATGCACAAAATTCAGAGTTCCCATATATACCCCTCTACACACACATACTTTTCCCTATTATTAACACTTTGCATTAGTGTGATACCTATGTAATAATTGATGAAAGTATTATTTTAATTTACTATTAACTAAAATCCATAGTTTATATTTGGGTTCACTGTTTGTGTTGTACAATCCTACGGTTGCTTCTTAAGATCTTTATAATGTGTAAAGAACCTAAAAATGTCCCCACGTTCAGTTTGAACCACATTCAAATGTATAATCAGTAGTGTTAATTGCATTCACAATGTTGTGCTACTAACATCACTATCTGTTACCCAAACATTCCATCTCCTCTGTGCTTTTTTGAAAGGAGGATGTATGTACCCTAGAAAAGCCATGTTTTAATCCTAATTCCATTTTATAAATCTAGCCGTTTCTTCTAATCCCTATTCAGTACTATATGCTTGAATCTGTGATTAGATCATTTCCCTGGAGATGTGACTCAATCAAGAGTGGTTGTAAAGCTGAATTAGGTGGTGATGTGTCTCCACCCATTTGGGTGGGTCTTGATTAGTTTACTGGAATCCTGTAAAAGAGAAAACATTTTGGAGAAAGCTGGAGATTCTGAGAGAGCAGAATGACATAGCCACAAGAAGCAGAGAGTCCACCAGCCAGCGACCTTCAGAGATGAAGGAGGAAAATGCCTCCTGGGGAGCTTCATGAAACAGGAAGGCAGGAGAGAAAGCCAGCAGATGATGCTATGTTCACCATGTGCCTTTCCAGATGAGAGAGAAACCCTGACTGCATTTGCCGTGTGCCTTCTCATTTGAGAGAGAAACCCTGAACTTCATTGGCCTTCTTGAACCAAGGTGTCTTTACCTGGATGCCTTAGATTGGATATTTCTATAGACTTGTGTTAATTGGGACATTTTCTCAGGTTTAGAGCTGTAAACTAGCAATTTATTAAATTCCCCTTTTTAAAATCCATTCTGTTTCTGGTATATCGCATTCCAGCAGCTAGCAAACTAGAACATCCTCAAAGAAAAACTGCAAATTAAGCATGAAAGCCCCCTTCCTTACCCACATATTGACCACTAGCAACCTATTTTCTAGTTCCAGACACCATCAATTTCATTATTCTAATTGTTGCATAATGACTGATATCATACATATTCTTCCTTTGTGTCTGGCTTATTTCACTCAACATCATGTCTTCACAGTTTATGTTGTCACATGTGTCAAAACTTTATTCATTTTTATAACTGAATATTTGATTTTTATGGCTGAATAATATTTGATTCTATGTATAATCACATTTTATTTATCCGTTCATCTGTTAATGGACACTTGGGTTGCTACCATCTTTTAGCAGTTGTGAATAATGCTGCTATGAATGTTGGGGTGTGAATATCTGAGTCTGTGCTTTCAATTCTTTTAGATATCTAATTAGAAGTAAGACTGCTGGATCAAATTGTAATTCTATACTTAAATTTCTGAGGGACTTCCGTACTGTTTTCTATAGTAGTTGCACCGTTTTACATTCCCACCAACAGTGAATGGATGTTCCTATTGCTCTGTATCTTTTACAACACTTGCTATTTTTTTTATTAGGAAATGCGCTAGTCAAATTATAAATTTTGTACCAAATAAATATTTTTTGCTTTGTCTTACACATAAGTTAAAGTTTTAAAATATGAATTACCATCTGTTTTGAACACCCTGCAATATTGATAGTCCTTTGTTCTTCCTCATACAAAACCAGTTTTTAATTTGTGCATTTAGGCACTATCATTGTACACTCTAGGCATTCCTAGATTATACCATCTCAGTCTTTACTGTCTATCTTTCCTTCTGATTTCATTTGTGAAAATTTTTTCTAGTTCTATTGGGTTTGAAATGTCATCTCTTTGTGGTTTTAATTTGCATTTTCCTAATGGTTAATGGTGTTGAGCATCTTTTCATGTGCATTTTGGCCATTTGTAGATCTCCTTTGGAGAAATACCTATTCACATCTTTTGCTCATTTTTAAATTGGGTTGCTTGTGTCTTTTTCACACACTAGTGAAGAATATGTATTGTGCTATGTTTAGTGAAGTGTTCTATATATGCCTGTTAAGTCTAGTTTAGAGTGTCATTCAAGTCTCATATTTCTTTATTGATCATCTATCTAGATGCTGTATCCTTTGTTGAAAGTGATATATTGACATGTCCTGCTATTAATGTAGAACCATCTATTTCTGTCTTCAAATCTGTCAATATTTGCTTCATATACTTTGGTAGCTATTAGATGCATATGTTTATAATTGCGAGGTCTTCTTGGTGAATTTATCCCTTTATCAGTATATAGTGAACTTTTTTATTCCTTGTTACAATTTTTCACTTGTTTATTTATTTGTTTTTAATTAATATACTCAACCTCTCTTTTGGTTACTCTGTGCATAGTATAATTGTTTCCCTCCTTTCACTTTCAACCTTCTTGTGTCTTTGAATTCAAGGTGAGTCTTTTATTAACAGCATATAGTTGGTTCATCCCTTTTTGTCTGTTTTGCCGATGTCTATTTTACCAGTCTCTGCATATTGACTGGTGGGGTTTAATTCCTTTACATTTAAAGTAACTACTGATAATGTAGTTCTGCTGTTTTGCTATTTGGTCTTTGAAGTCTTATACCATTTTGTCCCTCAGTTCTTCTATTCATTCCTACTTTTACATTTATTTGATTTTTTGTTTTGTACTGTTTTGAGTCTCTTCTCATTTCTTTTTGTATATATTTTTCATGTATTTTTTTGTGGTTACTATGGTGTTTAAATATAAGATCCTAAATCAACAACCATATTTGATTTGAGTCCAACTTAACTCTTGTACCCCTCTATCCACCCGCCCTGCCACCTTTTGGTGTGCTTTTTACAAATTATTTTTATATATTTTATGTCCCAAATCTTAGATTTATCAATACTTTTTATTTATTTGCATTTTAGATCCTGTAAGACATAAAAAGTGGAGTTACATACCAAAAAAATACAATATACTGTCATTTATAATTACCCTTATCTTTACTTTTATAAGAGGACTTTACTTCTTTATGCTGCTTCAGTCCACTGCCTAGGGTCCTTTCCTAGGTTTGAAAACCCCCTTTTTGCATTACTGGTAGGGCATGTCTAGTGATTATGAAATCTCTCAACTTTTGTTTATATGGAAATGTCTTAATATCTCCCTTATATTTCAAAGACAGTCTCACCAAATATAAAATCCTTGGTTGACAATTTTTTCTCTTTCTACACTTTAAATATTTTGTCTCACTCTATTCTTGTCTCCATAGTTTCTGATAAGAAGTAGGCACTTAATCTTATTGGGACTCCCTGTAGATAACGTGTTGTTTTTCTCTTGCAGTTTTCAGAACTCTCTTCTTGTCCTTCACATTCAGCAGGTTTTCTACTATATGTCTGGGCATACTTTTCTTCGTGTTTAGCCTCTGGATTTACTGGACTTCTTGAATGTACATTCATTAAATTTGAGAAGTTTCCTGCCATTATTTCTTTAAATATCCTTCTGTCCTTTCTCTTTCTTCTCCTTCTTGGAATCCCATAATGTTTACACTGGTACTCTTGATCGTGTTCCGCAGGTCTGTTAGGCTCGGAATCATTTTACTTGTCAGCCTGAATCATTTCAATTGTCTTGTCTTTGAGTTCACTGATTCTTCTGCCAATTTCAGTATGTTGTTGAAACCCTCTAGATAATTTTTCGTTTTGGTTATTGTGGTCCTCCTCTCTAGTATTTATGGCTAGTTCCTTTTTTCAAAACCCATGCTGGAGGCCTGGGTTTGATTCCTGGAGCCTGCCCATGCCACACAAAAAAAGGCATTTATTATTGTGAAATACAGCATATACAGTGTTCTAGTTTGCTAGCTGCCGGAATGCAACACACCTGAGATGGATTGGCTTTTAATAAAGGGGGATTTATTTCATTAGTTCTTCAGAGGAAAGGCAGCTAACTTTCAACTGAGGTTCTTTCTTACATAGGAAGGCACAGGGTGATCTCTGCTGGCCTTCTCTCCAGGCCTCTGGGTTCCAACAACATTCCCTGGGGTGATTTCTTTCTGCATCTCCAAAGGCCTGGCTGAGCTGAGATGAGGTATGCTGAGCTTCTTTGGGTGTGCTATGTTGAGCTCTCTCATTTAAGCACCAGTCAATTAAATCAAATATCATTCATTACAGCAGGCACGCCTCTTAGCTGACTGCAGATGTAATGAGCAACAGATGAGGTTCATGTACCATTGACTCACGTCCACAGCAACAGAACTAGGTACCTTCACCTGGCCAAGTTGACAACTGAATCTCACTACCACATACAATAAAGTAAAAAATAATGAAAACTTATTTTATTATATAGCAGTAATTTTCAGAGTACATTTTAACAAGTAGTTATACAACAGTTTTGAAGTTTGGTATGGGTTACACTCTACCAATTAAGGTGTTACCATCTAGCGGCTCCAAAACACGAGAGGCCAAAAGAAACATCAATATAGTGATTTAGCAGTCATATTCATCTGTTAAATTCTATCTTCTTTATTACAATTCTTCCTTCTCCTTGGATCCTACTCCCAAACTATAGGGGTCTTCGGGGTATGCCCCTTTTAACATTTAACGTTGAAAAGGATAGGGGATAGGGGAACGGAATTAGTTGATGTTCTTATCTGTCAAGGAATTCTCTGAAAGTTGTAAGTTTCAGGAAAGTAAACTTTAGTGCATGAAATTTTATAGAGTCCTAGTTAGAGCCCTAAATGTTCTTTAGGGTTAACAGAAATGATGTTGGTTGGCATTTGATGAACCATGGCAATTAGCAATATCTAGCTGAAGCTTGTACAAGTGGAGCCTCCAGAATAGCTTCTCAGCTTATTTGGACTCTCTTAGCCACTGATACCTTATGTTGTTACATTTCTTTTCCCCCTTTTGGTGCAGAAGGCATTGTCAATTCCCATATCCCTGGGAATCATGGCCCACACTTTCAGGGAAACTTTTTAACCCTGGCTGTCCTATCCCACATGGTGGAGAGGGTAATAATTTTCCCTGCAGAGTTGGGATTAGAGAAAGAGAGGCCACATCTGAGCAGCAAAAATGTTTCCTGGAAGCAACTTTTAGGTATAATTTTAAGTGGTCTTTGCTTCTCCACTACAAAATGTAAGTTTTGCATGAGCAGTCCTCAAACTCAAGGGCTTTGACCTATTTTCTTTGGAGTCTCTAATGTTTGAGAAAGTACCAGGTGTTTCCCAGCTGGGGACATTTATAGTTTTATATTTTTTCTCCATTCCCACAAGGTACTCTACCAATACTTTCTTTTTTCTTCTTCTTCTTCTTTAATCTTCTTTTTCTGTGGGTCTGTTTTTCTTTTCTTTCTTCTTCTTTTTTTTAATAGGTGCATGGTCTGGGAATAGAATCCAGGTCTCGCTTATGGACCCTACAAATACTTTTAAATTATCAGCCCATGATAGTCTGGGATGTATTTGGGTATTACATTAAGCCATACCGAATGACAAGGGCTTGTTTCCGTTCTGGGTTCTGAGCTATCCAGGCAGGTTGATGTAGATTGTGTGTTATATTAAATTAGGTTCTAGATACAATAAATCTCTCTGCCTTTGTTCGCACAGAACAGGTGAAGCTGTAGAATTCATACACAGAATCCAGAAATACACCTACAACTCCGGACTAAGTGTGCTTGTTATAAGAACTCACAATCTAGGCTCCAGTTTTCTTATAAGTATTTTCTGAAAGAGACCATATGATATTTAATCTTTTGCTTCTGGCTTATTTTGCACAGCACAGTGTCCTCAAGGTCTATTCACTTATTGCATATCTTACAATTTCATTCTTTTTTATAGTTGCACAATATTCCATCATATATATGTACATCACAGTTCGCCATTCTGCTTCTCTGTCATTGTTCCTTTTGGCCCGTTCCATCTATTGGCTGTCATGGATAATGTCCAAATTAAGCAATCTTTGTCCCACAGTGTCTTCATAATCATCAGCACTCTCAATTCTAGACAGTTTTCATTGGTCCATAGAGACAAAGAACCAATAAACACAGCCTCACCAAATACCAAAACTAAACTTCCTCCTATCTCTTATCCCTCCCCCACAATTATTAATTCCTGATATTTGCTGTGGTACTGTTGATGTCTCCCTGTTAACTATAGGCCATAGCATGTAATATTAGTTTTCCCCCATACTTCCCTGTTATTGACTCTTTGTACAAGATCAGACTTTTGAAGTTGTCCATGTAAGAATTTATTTGTAATTATAGTGTTAATCAGTGGGATACATGACTTTATAAAATCCCTTTTAATCATAGTCACCTTCAATATTGCAGTGTTGTTTATTACCCCAGTAATGAATTACTGTCACTTCTATATGTTTCTTTTCATTTAAGTTCAAACTCATTAGGTAACCATTCATCCATCTCTAGCTTCTCTGTACCTCTAAGTCCCATATAATCTCCTTTTTTATCCTCTGAGTTTACCTTTACCACAGTCATAATAGTGAGGTCATACAGTACATATCTTTCTGGGTCTGGCTTATTTCACTCAGCATTATGTCCTCAAGGTTCAGCCATGTTGGCATATGCTTCGTGGCCTCATTTCATCTACCTGCTGCCTAATATTATATTGTATGTATATACCACATTTTGATTGTCCTCTCATCCATTGATGGGTACATGGATTGTTTCCATCTTTTGACAATTGTAAATAGTGCTTTTATGAACATCGGTGTGCAAATGTCCATTTGTGTCACAGCTTTCAGCTCTTCTGGGTAGATACCGAGTAATCGAATTGCCAGGTCATAGGGCAACTCAATATTTAGTTTTCTGAGAAACTGCCAAACTGTCTTCCACAGCAGCTGTTCATTATACATTCCCACCAGCGGTGAATGAGTGTTCCAATTTCTCCACATCCTCTCCAACATTTGTTGTTTTTTGTTTGTTTAATAGCTGCCTTTCATATAGGTGTGAAGTAATATCTTATTGTAGTCTTGATTTTCATTTCTTATAAAGCTAATGAAGATGAATATCTCTTCGTATGCTTTTTACCCATTTGTATTTGTTCTTCAGAGAAATGTCTGTTCATATCCTTTGCCTGTTTTATAATTGGGTTTTTTGTTCTTTTGTTGTTGAGTTGTATAATTTCTTTATGTACACAGAATATCAAAGCTTTATCTGATATGTGGTTTCCAAATACTTTCTCCCATTGAGTTGGCTGCCTCTTCACCTTTTTTGAAGTTGTTTGAGATACACAGGCTTTTGATTTTGAGAAATTCTCATTTATCTTTTTTTTTCATTGCTTGTACTTGGGATGTAAAGTTCAAAAGGCCATCTCTTATTACTAGATCTTGCAGATGTTTCCCTGTATTTTCTTCTAGGTGCTTTATGGTACTGGCTTTTATATTTAGGTCTTTGATTCTTAATAATTGATTTTTTTTCTTTGGGTGCATGGTTCGGGAATCCAACCCAGGTCTCTTGCGTGGAAGGCAAGCATTCTACCACTGAACCACCCGTGAACCCATAATTGATTTTTGTATAGGGTATAAGATAGGGGTCCTCTTTCATTCTTTTGACTTTGGATATCCAGTTTTCCCAGCCCATTTATTCTGTCCCAGTTCAGTGTATTTGGGGACCATATTGAAGATCAATTGACCGTAGATTTAGTGGTCTATCTCCACACTCTCAATTCGGTTCCATTGATCAGTACTTCTATCTTTGTGCCAATACCATGTTGTTTTCACCACTGTGACTTTATAATAAGTTTTAAAGTTAGGAAGTGTTAGTCCTACCACTTCACACTTTATTTTAGGATATCTTTAGCTATTTGAGCTCTCTTTCTCTTCCAGATAAATTTGATGACAAGCTTTTCTAAGTTTTCAAATTAGTTTGTTGGAATTTTTATTGGTATTGCATTGAATCTGCAAATCAATTTGGGTAGAATTGACATCTTAACACATTAAACCTTCCTATCCATGAACATGAAATGCCTTTCCATCGTTTTAGGTTTTCTTTGATTTCCTTTAGCAATGTTTTGTAGTTTTCTGTGCGCAGGTCCCTAATATCTCTGATTAATAATATATATAATATTATCTCTGATTCCTAGATATTTGATTCTTTTAGTTGCTGTTTTGAATGAAATTCTTTCCTTAATTGTCGCCTCAGTTAAGTCATTACTTATGTTTTGAAACACATTACTTTTGTTTTGTACAGTAATCTTGTATTCCATTAGTTTGCTGTATTTATTAGCTCAAGTAGCTTTGTCATAGATTTCTCGGGATTTTCCAAGCATAGGCTCATGTAATCTGCAAATAATGAAAGTTTTACTTCATCCTTTCTTATTTGGATGCCCTTTTATTCCTTTCCCCTGCCTAGTTACTCTAGCTGAAACTTCTAGTACAGTGTTAAATAGTAGTGGTTACAGTAAGCATCCTTGTCTACTTCCTGATCTTAGGAAGAATGCTTTTAGTCTCTCACTGTTGAGTATATGGTACCTATGGGCTTTTTATATATGTACTTTACAACATTGAGGAAGTTCCCTTCGATTCTGGCCTTTTGAAATATTTTTATAAGAAAAGGATGCTGAATTTTGTTGAATGCTTTTTTTTTATCATCAATTGATAAGATTATGTGATTTTTTTCCTCTTTCGATTTGTTGATGTGTTGTTTTATATTGATTGATTTTCTCATGTTAAACCACCCTGGCATTCCTGTTACAAACCCCACTTGGCCATGATGTATAATTCTTTTAATGTTTCAGGGGATTCGATTTGTTAGTATTTTGTTGAGAATTTTTGCATCTGTGTTTATTAAGGAGATTGGTCTATAGTTTTCATTTCTTGTAGCACCTTTGTCTGGTTTTGGTATTAGAGTGATGCTAGCTTCATAAAATGAGTTAGGTAGTTCCTTTTTCTTCAGTTTTTTTTTTTTGATGAGTTTAAGCAGGGTTGGAATTAGTTCATTTTGGAATGTTTGATTAAATTCCCCCGTGAAGCCATCTACCCCTGGACTTTTCATTATAGGAAGATTTTTTGATGGCTCTGGACTTTCCTTTTTAGGAAGATTTTAGATGCCTGATGAAATTTCTTTCCTTGTAGTTGTTGAGATCTTCTCTTTCCTCTTGAGTCAGTATAGGTAATTTGTGTTTTCTAGGAATTTTGTCCATTTCATCTAAGTTGTGTAGTTTGTTGGCATATAGTTGTGCATAGTATCCTGTTAGGATTTTTAAATTTCTTTAGTATCCATAGTAATACCCCCCCCTTCTCATTTCTTATTTTATTTGTATCCTTGCTCTTATTTTCATTGTCAGTCTAGCTAGGGGTCCACTGATTTTATTGATTTTCTTAAAGAACCAACTTTTGGTTTTGTTGATTTCTTTTTTTTTCTCCAGTTCATTTATTTCTGCTCTAATCTCTGTTATTTCTCTTCTTCTGTTTGCTTTGGGATTAGTTTGTTCTTTTTTCTTTAGTTCTGCCTGGTGACAGTTAAGTCCTTGATATTTGCTCTTTCTTTCTTTTTTAATATAGGCATTTAGGGTAATAAATTTCCCTCTCAGCACTGTATTCCATACGTTCTGACATGTTGCATACTCATTTTCGTTAGTTTTCAGATATTTACCTATTTTTCTAGCAATTTCTTCTTTGACCCACTGATCATTAAAGAATATGTTGTTTAATCTCTGTATATTCATGACAGTTCTGGTTTTTTGGCTTCATTCCATTGTGGTCAAAAATGCTTTATGTAATTTCAGTCTTGTTAAATTGATAAAGACATTTTCTGTATCCCAGCATATGGTCCATCCTGGAGAATGTTCCATGAGCACTAGAGAAGAATGTATTGGCCTGGTGTTCTGGGGTGTAGCAATCTATATATGTCTGTCAAGTCCAATTCACTTATCTCATTATCTAAGTTCTCTATTTCCTTGTTGACCCTCTCTGATTGTTCTACCTGTGTAGGAGAGTGGTATATTGAAAGTCTCCCACTATATTGTTTTGCTGTCTATTGCTCCCTTTAGTTTTGTCAGTGTTTCCCTCATGTACTTTGGAGCTCCTTGATTGGGATCATAAACATGTATGAATATATTTCTTCTTGTTGAATTGTCCATTTTATTAATATGTGTTGTCCTTCATTGTCCCGTAGGCATCTTTACATTTAAGATTTATTTTATCTGATAATAGCATAGCTATTCCTGCTTTCTTTTGTTTATAGCTTACATAGAACATCTTTTTCCACTCTTTCATTTTTTTTTTTACATGGGTAGGCACCGGGAATCGAACCCTGGTCCTCTGGCATGGCAGGCAAGCATTCTTGCCTGCTGAGCCACCGTGGCCCGCCCTCCACTCTTTCACTTTTAATCTGTTTACATCCTTGGGTCTAAGTTGAGTCTCTTATAATCAGTGTATAGGCAGGTTATATTTTTTAATCTGTTCTGCTGATCAGTATCTTTTCGTTGGTTAGTTTAGTCCATAAACATTCAAAGTTATTATTGTAAAGGCAGTTCTTTAATTTGCCATCTCATCCTTTTGGTTGTTATTTGTCAGATCTATATATTCTTTCCCCCCTCTCTCTTTTTATCCTTAAATTACCCTTACTGATACTCTTCAATTCTTTGCCCTCCTCCAGACCTCTCTTTCCTGTCTTTTTTTTTTTTTTCAACTGGCAGAACTCCCTTCAGAATTTCTTGTAGGTCAGATCTCTTGAGGACAGATTCCCTCAGCCTTTGTTTGTCTGTGAAGATTTTAAACTGCTCAGTTTTGAAGGACAGCTTGACTAGATAAAGAATTGGCTGCAAGTCTTTCTCATTCGGGATCTTAAATATATCATACCACTGTCTTCTCGCCTCCATGGTGCCTGCTGAGTAGTCTGAACTCAGTCTTATGTGGTTTCCCTTGAATGAGGTGGATCACTTTTCTCTGGCTGCTTTCAGAACTTTCTATTTCTCTTCAGCATTTGACAGTCTGATTATGATTAGTATGTGTCTGGAGTATATCTATTTGAATTTATTCTATTTGCAGTTGATTGGGCTTCTTTGATTCACATAATTATGTCTTTTATAAGATTTGAGAAGTTTTCCCCTGTATCTCTTCTGCTAGCCCTTTACTTTTCTCTTGTCCTTCTTGGACACTGATGATTCTTATATTTGTGTTCTTCATGCTGTCCATCATTTCCCTGAAATCCTGTTCCATTTTATTCTTTTCTTGCCATTTGTTTTTTGTGCATTCAAAATCATCCTGTACTCCAGCTCACTTACTCTTTTTCCCACCTCTTCAAATACGCTGTTATGTGTCTTAGTATGTTTCTTATTTGATCTTCAATATCTTTCCTCTCTGTGATCTGCTATTTTTCTGTATATTCTTTCAGATTCCTCTTTACGCTTCTCCAATGTCTTCTTGATATTCTTTATGTAATTATGAATGTCCTTGATTAGTTCCAAATTCTGTGTCCCCTCTGGTGTTTTAATTTGGTCATTTGTCTGGGCCATATCTGCCTGAATCTTCACATGCTTTGTGGTTTTCTGTTGTATTCCAGGCATTCATTTATCTTGATGAATTTGATTTCTTTAACTCATCTAAGGCTTTATACTTGCTTGGGTTTGCCTGGATGGTCCTCTTTTGCACTTTGTCAGTAATTACTTGCCAAACCAAGGCCTAGATCTCATGGAAGGGATGCATTTCTACTTGATGCTTACCAACAGGTGGCGCTCTTAAGCCACCTCTTCCCCTCAATCCCAATTCTCCCCATCTGTGGCAGTCAGCTAAGCAAGATGGTGCATGGCAGGGTGGCTATTCTTGGCGCCTACTAGGGCACTCTCATGCCCGGTGGGTGACTATACTCATGCCTGGCAGGGTGGCTGTTCTTATGCCTAGTGGGGCAGCTGTTTGTGGCATCTGGTGAAGTGGTTGATCTCTGCAGGCAGAGGCAGGGCTTCTCATTCCATCTGGGAACCAGCCTGCTGTGCCCATAGGGGAGGGGCAGCCTCCCCGTCTTGTGAAACTTACATTTCTGTGTAGAATCTCGGCCATTCTACCCTTCCAGATTGGTGTAGATGTGAATACGGTCACTAAAGTCCCAGAACCAGTTGTCCCAAACAATTCCTAGCTATTTACTAGCTGCCCTAGAAGATGAACTAAATTTCGCTCCTCACTACATTACCATCTTGCCTCCGTTGGTTGGCTCCTTTTTTAAAGTTCGATCTTGTTATTGAGATTACCATGTTATTAATTTTGTGTTCTCAGTATCCTTTAGTTCTTTCTCTGTATTTTCCTTAAACTCCTTTTGCACATTGCAGATACCTTTTTTTCAAAGTCTTGTCTTCTTTCTTGATGGTTCCTGGATTTTTTATCTTGTTTCTCTGGGTGGGCCATCATTTCCAGTTTCTTTGTCTTGTAATATTTTCTCCCATTGACATTTTAATATTTAAAAATGTTAACTCTGGGGTTTAGTCCCTTTGATACCTGTTTCTTTAGGTTATATCCAGGTAGAGATAAGAGATTTCCTTGAGTTTCTGGGGCTAACTAGGACAAACCAACCAATGCAAAAAAACACCTGTCGTAGCCTTTGCAAATTGGCTCTGTGTTGGTTGGTGTTCGCCCTCTGAGTTTAGCTCTTCTGTCAAGATCAGCTTGAGGCAAATATGAAGTGCAGGGTCTTTTCATTCTTTTCTGAGTTTGGGTCTTGTCTTTGATTTGTGTTTGCTTATCTTCTTAAGAATTCCCCTTCTTACAGAATTTCAGCGTCCCTCTAGTCCCTTGGAAATAGAGTTTACCTCCCCCCTGGGTGCTTTACTATATCATTTTTAGCAGTTAACACTTTGTGCAGGCTGCTTTGACTTAGTTGTTCCTTTAGCTGTTTGCAAGCTACTTCTGCCTGTAGGGCAACTTCTGGGAAGGTGAGTCAGAAAGGAATTCTTGCTTCAGTCTTTCAGGCTGTTTGCCACATGATGGATTGGTACCAACATACAGGCATCTCTCTATGCATGTAATTATTACTCTGCTCCCTCTGGTATAGGGCCAGGGACCCACAATTAGAGTGCTGGTGGGTCCCCTTGCACTGTGGTTCAGGAGCCAGCAAGGCCACAAGTTTTTCCTGCCTTTTTTAAAGGTGGGTTTCTTGATAGGCACTCACCCACTTACTCCACCCTTTTTCTGATTTCTGGGGTTTTGAGGAAGATGGCTCTGCCAGTTTTTGCTGGATTTTCAAAGATTCTGTGGGGGAAATGGCACAGTGGAGTGTCTTATACCATCATCTTGATCAACCAAATTAAATCTTATTTAACACTAAGCTTTGATAGTTTGTAATGTGTTTCCTTTGAAATATTCTAAAAATATGTGATAATAGTCCCTTATTTTCTGAGCATATTCCAGTCTTATTATGCTGATTATCACAATTATTTGTTTTGTCTTATAGGGAATAAAATGAGACTCTTACTTTATGCTAAATGACCTCAGGTTATAGTGCTGTTCATGTGTAGCCTTCTTAAACATATATATTTTTAAAATCACAGCAGTATTATGTACTCCTTGTTAATGAAAAAGGAAGTGTCTGAAAGGAGTAGCTACTGTCCCTAGCCTTTGCATCCATCGATTTAGACTTGTGCCTCAGAGGCAAATAATTATTCCTTTGTCTTTGCTTCTTCTCGTGATTTTTTCATATTTCTATTATTATAATAATGTTATTTCATAATTTATCCACAGTTGACTTGATCTTTACTTTTCTTGCTACGTTTGGTGAAAACTCATCACAGTCCTTAGCATTTCCATCACTTTCAATTTCTTCTTTTGTTTATCTTTATAAACAGTATAGCAGTAACATTATGACTGCTATTTTTAGCTTCAATTCTCATCTCCCGACTGCTGTAGAATCCCAGTGATTTTCCTAGATTCTTCCTGCACTTTAATCTCGTTTGATATTGTAGCTTCACCTATCTATACAATCATTATCAGAGATCAAGGCAGCTGGATTACAATTCAGAGATTTCAAGTATTTCCCTTTGTCTACTGCAATATAGCAGAAAGCAAAAAGAAATATCTATATAATGATTCAGCAATAAAAATCATCCCTTAAATCCTGATTTCTCAGTTACAATTATTAAACTTCTTTATACAGGGCAGTCGATTCAACTTCCACTCTGGTCCCCTAGTACCGTATTCTCTATGTCAGTCTTTCTGATGTTTAATGACTGGGCTCTCAAAAATCACCTTATATTTGAGGAAAATCTGATACAATTAAAAACTCCCAAAATAAAGGAACAGAAACATACTCCGTAAGACACAGATCATTCAAAGAAGTGACAAAAGCATTAAAAAGAAACTTTAACTAATATATTAACTAATACACTTAGAAAGAGTTAGAGAAGGTATAGTATTTCTCAGGAACCATGCAGGGCCTGAGATTTTACCCTACATACAAGCTAGCTGGTTACTGTTTCATGGATGATGGCAGAAGACATGAAATTCCTGCCTTAGGACTTCATTACTGCATGTTCGTTTGTTTCAGTTCTCCATGCCTCCAAGTCTCACAGGGTGCCACAAAGGGCCCTTCATGGATGAGTGTTGGACTGTATTACAAGAGAGAAACACTAAACTTGGGGGAATAACTGTTTTTATAGCAATCGGTAACAAGATGGGAAGCATTATCTCATCCCTTAAGGCTGCTCAAAGCACACACAGCCCTGAGAAACTGCCTGGGTAAAGAGCATTCTGACCCTTGCAATCCTGGACATACCCAGCAAGAACATGCAGGGATCCTCAAGACCCAAGGCAAATTGCTCCCAAAAGTATTCACATGCAAAAAAAAAAAAGAATAGCCTATAAAAAAGGAACAAAGAAAGTAAAAGAGAAAGTAAGTTATATGTATTACCATAAGACAAGCTCCTAGAACATGACTTGTCAATTTTTTTTTAAGCACAGCCTCATGGACCATATGGTGCCTGTCGCAAGGACATAGCTCTGTCCTTTTAGCACAAAAGTAGCAATAGACAATATGTAAATGAATCAGTGTAGCTGTGTCACATTTAAACTTTTTTTTATGAACACCAAAATTTGAATTTCTGATAATTTTCATGCATCACAATATTCTTTTGATTTACAACCATTTGAAATGAAAAAAAACATTCTTAGTTTGCAGTCCATACAAAAACTATTGGTAAAACAAATTTGGCTCATGGACCGTAGTTGGCTGACATGCCCTAGAAATATTTGTTTTTTAATACTTGACTGTTGATATTTTTCTCCCCCATTATCCTTATCAGGCAAGCTAATGAAGAATATCAGATACTGGCTAACTCCTGGCGCTATTCATCTGCTTTTTGTAACAAACTCTTCTTCAGTATGGTGGACTATGATGAGGGAACAGATGTTTTTCAGCAGGTAAAAGAATAATATTTATTTTGGTAATATATTTTACAAAGTTAGTTATGGTTGATACATTTTGTTTTGATAGCTAAAACTACAATTCATTGAATAAGTTAATAAATATTTATTCATAATAAATTCCAATGGATTAAAATAATTACAGTTAATATCTTTATCATTGCTTATACATTGTTTTGCCATTAGTAGCATAGTAAACACATTTTGTGTTTTGCCTTATAGAGGAATTGTGTTTTTTCAGCATGCAGTGGCAGTTTACATGCATTAACCTTATTTCAGTACTTAACTGTATGTGATTTAGGTAGCATTTTGCACAGTTTATGAAATTTTATATAAAATTCTATGCAAGTTTTTCTTAACTGTTATTTTATCCAATGTAATATATACTGATAATTTTGCTTGTAAAGTATTAAAATATTTATGTAAAACTTCTTGGTTTCATTCACACAGTCTTCTCTACAGAAGAAACATTGTGGCAAAGGGATGCCAGTCATCATTGATATTGTCATGGTTGTGTCATTATCATTGGTAATGTTCTCTGCCAGGAACTGTCCATATATTCTTTCATTTAGTTTCACAAATCCAGTGAGGGTGATACTGTTTACTCTATTTCACAGGTGAGGGAAATCGAGGTATAGAGAGATCAGTTGCTTATTTGAGGTTACAGAGTTAGTATAATATGAAGCTAGACTTTGAACTCATCAGTCCGGCTCCCAGAGCTATAGCTTTTTAATAGCTTATTAAAAAGCTAATGCCTTTTAAATGCAAAAAAGTTATTACTTTACATTGGACTGATAGGTTTGGGTATCTTGGCCTATTTCATTTTTCTCACATGTAACACTGTTTGGCACAAGACTGCACCAGGTCATGAGAAAGCATTTAGTTCTGAAAAGAATCTAGCTCACTAATTGTAAATGCTCCATTAGTAGGTGTGTTTGTTCATTTTCTTCCAGATTGATTATTCATTCATCTTTGCCAGTTTCTAGTTAAATAAGATAAATTATCTTTTTGCCTTTAGTACATTTTGTTCTTGATCTTTCTTATCATTATTCTTCACTTCCTCAAAAGTTTATTTGCCTTTTTATTATGTTTTTTGTATTCATTCATTCAGTAAATATTATTGAGTGCTTACTCTGTTAAACAGATGAGAAAAACTGACATACTTCTTTCCTATAAAGAACCTAGAGACTAAGGGAGCCAATAATAATAATTGTAATTATAATAATAGTAATATAATAAGGAAAACGCATAAATATGTAATATCAAGTAACCTTATAAAGGGAAATAACAGTTGTATAAGAACCAAATATTATTTCATGTAATTGGCAGGCCTCTATAGAAGCTTTGGAGAAATAGCTTTAGAGATTATCTAATGGAAGTGCTATTCATCATATAATTGAATCCTCTAACATACTAACAAATAGTCAGGTCCAACTTGACAGCTAATGCAGAGATTTCAAACTCAAATATCCCCTCTAGCTAGGCCTGTAAACTGAATGAAGAAAGCAGATGGGTTAGTTTCATTATGGTATTTTTGTTTATATATGTATTTAGTATATTAAACACATTAGTTCTTCATTTACACAAGTAAATATACCGTCTTCCATTTTTATTAAAACAAAGTCTTTCTTGGTCTGGTTTTTAATCTTTGATAGAAACCCCCAAATTTTTCTTTTTTCCTAACAGCTATAAAATATAAAAGCAGCAAAACATCATGGCAGCAGATACTTGGTCTCATTGTTGAGGAAATGATAAGATGTGGGTGGTGACTAAGGCAAACTAGAGAGGACGTGCTTGGCCTCAGTGGGAAACATACACCTCAGCTCTAGCTCTGTTGGGGCAATCACTATATGCATATTTTAAGAAAATACCCCAAAATGTTATTTTTATATGAAATGTCTCTATCTCATGTGGGAAAACTAATCTTACCTTTGGGTTGAATACTGACTATAATTACTATGGATTGCTAGTATGTAACCATATAGATGTATGGTCAGTTATAACCATTGAATCCATTTACATCCTTTAGATGTAAAATTAAAAATAAATGTATTTGGCATAAATATAAGTTGATGGGGAAAAACTGAAAACTTTCCCCCTAAGATCAGGAACAAGACAAGGATATCCACTATCACCATTGTTACTCAACATTGAGTTGGAAGTTCTAGCCACAGCAATTAACAAAAAAAAGAAATAACAAGCCATCAAAATTGGAAAGAAAGAAGTAAAACTCTCACTGTTTGCAGATGATATGACACTATATGCCAAAAACCCCAAAAAATCCATAGCAAAATTACCTGACCAAATAAATGAGTACAGCAAAGTGGCAGGTTACAAGAGTAACACTCAAAAATCTGCAGTGTTTCTATATGGTAGTAATGAACAATCTGAGGGGGAAAGCATGAAAAAAATTCAATTTACAATTAGAACCAAAAGAATAAAATATTTAGGAATAAATTTAACTAAAGAGACAAAAGACCTATACAGAGAAAACTATAAGAAATTGTGAAAAGAAATCACAGAAGACCTAAATAAATGGAAGGGCACACCGTGTTCATGGATTAGAAGACAATATAGTTAAGATGTCAGTTCTACCTAAATTGATTTACAGATTTCAATGCAATACCAATTAAAATCCCCAAAACTTACTTTTCAGAAATAGAAAAACCAATAATCAAATTTATCTGGAAGGGCCGGGTGCCCTGAATAGCTAAAAGTATCCTGAGAAAGAAAAGTGAAGTTGGAGGTCTCATGCTACCTGACTTTAAGGCATCTTATGAAGCTATAGTGGTCAAAACAGCATGGAACTGGCATAAAGATAGATATACTGACCGAAGGAATATAATAAGAGTGTTCAGATATAGACCTTCTCATCTATGGACAGTTGATCTTTGATAAGGCAGTCAAGCCAACTCACCTGGGACAGAGTAGTCTCTTCAATAAATGGTGCCTAGAGAACTGGATATCCACATGCAAAAGAATGAAAGAGGATCCATATCTCAGACCCTATACAAAAATTAGCTCAAAATGGATCAAAGACCTAAACATTAGATCTAAGACCATAAAACGTTAGAAGAAAATATAGGGAGATATCTTATAAATCTTATAATAGGAGGCAGTTTCCTAGACCTTACACCCAAAGAACAAGCATTGAAGAAAGAAATAAATAAATGGGAACGCCTCAAAATTAAACACTTTTCGTCAAGAAAGTAAAAAGACAGCTTACACAATGGGAGACAGTATTTGGTAATGATATATCAGATAAAGGTCTAGTATCCAGAATATTTAAAGAGATTGTTCAGTTCAACAACAAAAAGACAACCCAATTACAAAATGGGCAAAAGGCTTGAACAGGCATTTCTCAGAAGAGGAAATACAAAAGGCCAAAAGGCACATGAAAAGATGCTCAACTTCCCTGACTATTAAGGAAATGCAGATCAAAACCACAATGAGACATCATATCACGCCCACCAGAATGGCCATTATGAATAAAACAGAAAACAACAAGTGCTGGAGAGGATGTGGAGAAAGAGGCACACTTATCCATTGTTGGTGGGAATGTCAAATGGTACAACTTCTGTGGAAGGCAGTTTGGCGGTTCCTCAGGAAGCTAAGTTTAGAATTGCCATATGACCCAGTAATACCATTGTTAGGTATCTACTCAGAGGACATGAGGGCAAAGACACAAATGGACATTTACTCAACAATGTTTATAGCAGCATTATTTACAATTTCCAAGAAATGGCAACAGCCCAAATGTCCATCAACAGATGAGTGGCTAAACAAGCTGTGGTATATACATATGATGGAATATTATGCAGCTGTAAGACAGAATAAAGTTATGAAGTATGTAACAACATGGATGGACCTTAAGGACGTTATGCTGAGTGAGATTAGCCAGAAACAAAAGGACAAATACTGTATGGTCTCACTGATACGAACTAACATTAATGAATGAACTTGGATAATTTCAGTTAAGAACAGAGGTCATTAGGAGATAGAAATAGAGTAGATATTGGGTAATTGGAACTGAAGGGATACAGACTATGCAACAGGACTGATGGTACAAATTCAGAAACGGGTAACACAATACTACCTAACTCTAATACCATAATGTCAGAACACTGAATGAAGCTAAATGTGAGAATGATAGAGGGAGGAGGCCTGGGGGCACAAATGAAATCAGAAGGAAAGATAGACGATAAAGACTGAGATGGTATAATCTAGGAATGCCTAGGGTGTATAATGATAGTGACTAAATGTACAAATTTAAAAATGTTTTTGCATGAAGAAGAACAAAGGAATGTTAATAATGCAGGGTGTTGAAAATAGATGGTAATTAATATTTTAAAACTTTAACTTATGTGTGAGAGTAAAGCAAAAAATGTTTATTTGGTACAAAATTTATAATTCAACTAGTGCAGTTCCTACTAATATAACTTGTGTGGACAGCATAATTGAACATCATAAGTACATGAACCTTGAGTAGGGCATAAGATTTTGTAGGTTTGTCCAGAGTGATGCCTCGATAAATCCCAGAAGAATTTGAACAGTGAATAAAAAAGTATTTGCAGAATCCCCTTAGGGGAATGGTCAGAAAGGGGGAAAATTCAGAAAGGGGGAAAATTCAACTTACCGGAGTAGAGAATTCTTGATATTCTCGCTAGTGGGGACAACCAAAGCAATAGGCTGAGCTCCCAATCTTGGGGTTTGTTCATATGAGTTTAACTCCGCAAAGGATAGGCTAAGCCTACTTAAAATTAGGCCTAAGAGTCACCCCCAAGAAAACCTCTTTTTTTGCTCACATGTGGCCTCTCTCTCAGCCAACATGCCAAGCAAACTCGCTGCCCTCCCCCTCTCTACGTGGGATATGACTTTCAGGAGTGTGGACCTTGCTGGCTACGTGGAACAGAAATCCTAGAAAGAGCTAGGACTCGGCACCAAGGGATTGAGAAAACCTTCTTGACTGAAAGGGGGAAGAGAAAAATGAGACAAAATAAAGTGTCAATGGCTGAGAGATTCCAAACAGAGTTGAGAGGTTATCCTGGAGGTAATCTTACACATTAAATAGATATCACCTTTTTAGTGAAGGCGTAACAGAGATGCTGGAGGGAATTGCCTGAAAATGTAGAGCTGTGTTCCAGTAGCCATGTTTCTTGAAGATGATTGTATAATGAAATAGCTTTCACAATGTGACTCTGATTGTGAAAACCTTGTGTCTGCTGCTGCTTTTATCTACTTTATGGACAGATGAGTAAAACAAATGGATTAAAAATAAGTAATAGGGGGAACAAATGTTAAAATAAATTTAATAGATTGAGATCCTAGTGATCAATGAAAGGGAGTGGTACAGGTTATGGTATGTATGAATTTTTTTCTGTTTTCTTTTTATTTCTTTTTCTGAATTGATGCACATGTTCTAAGAAATGATCATGATGAATATACAACTATGATAAAAGAATGTTCGTATTGTATGTTGAGTGGTTTTATTAATAAAAATTAAAAACTATATATAAGTTGAAGTTGAAATTGTTTTTAATTGAAAAATTTCCTCAGGTTAATTTTAATTCAACAGAATTGTATAGAGAGAGCTGCTTTGTCTTTTCCAAAATCTAGACTCTGGGTTAGCAATAAGAATTTTTATCCTAAAATGAAGAAATGCCTAGAAGTTATAATGGTTGATGATTTTTGTGGGGAATTATAATCTCTAAAAATGGCCAGCTATGTATTTTGCTTTACTTAAGAACTATTAAAATATATATATAATGCTTACATTTTTTCCCACCAACTATTGAATCACATTTTGTTAAAGAACTATTTCTATATTTATGTTTTAAATTTAGCACTGTCAGTAGTAGTGTGGGGTCTGAATATAACTTAATAACAAGGGCAGAAACTTCATAGTTTCTGGCTTGTTGGAGACTTATTGGGAAAATAACTTTACTTATATGTGATTCCCTTGTGTCTGACTGAGGCTAACCGATGGCAGGCCAGTGGGTTAATGAATGAGGTGCATGAAAGCATCGGGAAATTTATACATTGTAATTATTAAGAAGAAGGGTTTGAACTATATCATTTTTTTAAATTCTAAAATTCTAGGTGTTAAGTGTTAAGATGGATTTTTCTGATTGTTGTCATGCAGAGAATATGGATGAGGGTGACATCCTCCTTTGAAAATCTTATGTTTACCTGCTGGCTTTAACTGTCTCTTGTGTATCTGTCACGGAAACACACATGAAAGAAGCCTGGAGTGGTGGAATCACAGAACAGAAAGGAACTGGGTTTGTTCAGTTTAACCAACATTTACTAAATATTTATTGTTCAATTTAACCAACACAAATGGTTAAATTTTGCATAAATGTCCATAATATGCAACCCCATGACTGAGAACTGGAATAGGACTCCTATTGTGCAGAGAAATGTGATGTATAATCTCTGGGATTTTTTAGTTTTTGTATGCTGTATGACGGATCACATTTCATTATTTTTCCATGTGATTATCGCGTTATTGTAGCACCATTTGTTGGAGTGTTTTTGTTTGTTGGTTGGCTTTTTGTTTGTTTGTTTTGCTCGTTTGTTCTTTGGTGGAAGTGCATGGACCAGGAATTGAACTCTCATTTCCCACATGGCAGACGAGAATTCTACCACTGAACTACCCTTACACCCCCATCTGTGGGATTTCTTAATATCATATTGCAGCAACTTGTTTTTATAACTTAGGTTTCTAATGAGCTTATTCTAGATTTTTGTTAAAAATTATGAAAAAAAATTGTTAAATCTTCAATCAAGGGGAAAGAATTCAGAAAGCATTAAGATACAGTGGTAATGAAGTGTCTAGCATTAGATGACCTGAGTTCACATTCCAGCTTTATGTCTTCATAACTGTGTGACCTTTAGTAGATTGTTTCATCTTTTTATGCTTCCATCTCTTCCTCTGTAAGAGAGGGGAAATAATAGCACCTTTCTTATAGGATTGTTGGGAAGATTAAATGAGAAGCTAAATATATGTAAAATGCTTAAGTCTGTGCCTGACACATAAATGTTTATTAAAGGTTTATTATTTTCAGTATATAACATTAATATAAATATGGGTGGGCAGTCCACAGTTACCTTTCTTTTGCTGAAGCTTATTAAATTGAAATTCTGTAGGAATATTGAGACGCTAGGGAAAAGGAATGAAGAGCAAGAAAAGAAATAGGGCAAAGGTAATTTAGGTCTCCCCTTGGAGAGAATAATTGCTTAAACATGGACCAACTATTGTTCTTTACTTATATGGTTGAAAGAGTAATAATGTAGATAGGTGAATAATGGAAATTTGATTGCATTTTCATTACTGAAGAAATGATAATTTTATATAGACACATTTCGTTTCAACTCTTGTGGTAAGCTATATGAAGCTTTATAAAATGACTTGGAACCATCCTCTAAATATGATAGCTATTCTCAGGGTACATATAGAACAGGAATTGTTTTGGTCTTGACTCTAATACTTTGCTATTACTGGAAGCTAAGCTGTTACTGCTGTATCCTTACTTTGATGTCAACTGTGTTCTAATATAGTATTATTTAATTTGATTTTGATTTTGATTTTCATTATTAGAAATGGTGACTATATTGCAAATCAAAAACCAAATATCTTTTGGCCTTTCATTTTAAGACTTTTTTCATTATAATAGATTTTCTGTATCTGGGTAGCAGAAATTTAATCTGGTATTTATTCTTTTCAGTTTGTCCTACAATGCAAATTCACCAAATATATGTTTTTAGATGTTATATTATTAATTTAACTTATAAACTATTAATATAGCATATGTTATTAATTCAATGTTATATTATTAATAAGCATCATTTATCCTAGGGTAGTATTCTATTCAATACACTTTCAAATGGAAATTACCCATAGAAAACAATTCTGAGGAACAGCTATTTTAAAGCAATCACATGAATTGAGAAATTGAAGAGAAAAAACTGTCATTGTGTATTTTTCCTCGAGTATCTGGTAAATTCTAATTATTTTAGAGTTCCTCTGTATATCAAAGCATAGTCATCATCATCATCAATCATGTAAAAAAATCTATTTATGTCTTTAACAGAGATTAGTAGAGAATCCAATCTACTTATTTATCTGAAATATTATTATGTTTAATTTTCATCAAAATGTTAGTACTTTTTTCTTTATTAATTGCTTAAGAAGTAAGACAGTCTATATGCTGCAAAATTACAGTATTTCTATTTTGTACTTTCAGCTGTTTGGTTCTTTACTCCTATTCTAGACAGAAAAATAATGAAGTTACTGAGAAAATATAGAGAATATAGCTAAGAATATATAATGTATATTAAAATGTGAGAGTTCAGAGAATTTAGCCAAATTCAAATTCTTTTTAAGAGATAGTGCATTAAGATGAATAAAAACAATAATTAAATATGGAAAGCTACTTGGATTTTCATAATAAAAGCTATCTTTCCAGAATTCATGAGAATATATAAAATGTTAGATTAATGATATATAAAGAATCATATTATATTTAGTACTTTTTATCTTATGTTTTATAGCTCAACATGAACTCTGCTCCTACTTTCATGCATTTTCCTCCAAAAGGCAGGCCCAAGAGAGCTGATACTTTTGACCTTCAAAGAATTGGATTTGCAGCTGAACAACTAGCAAAGTGGATTGCTGACAGAACAGATGTTCATGTATGTTTTTATTTCCCACAGTTTTAATAAAAGAGTGATTAGCTTAGATTGTTGAGAACATTGTAATAAGGCCACAGTTAATATTTTTTTATTTCTCTATGGACCATTTCTCCTTTCTTAGAGAGAAAACTGTGTTTGATATCTATAAGCTATAAGCTGAACTTTGAATTAGGTGAGTTCAGATATTTTTTAGAATAATAGTTCATTGATATTCTAAAAACCATAAAAAAGTACATGAGTTAAGGAAAAAGTAATTTCAGAGACAAATAAATATGTTAAAATTGCTCAATAGTAGTATTAATTAAAGGAATTATAATTACAAAATAAGTTTATCATTTGGACAAATAAAAAAGAATTGGACCCAGTTTTCATGAACCGTATGGGAAAATACCTACTCATATATATTGCTGTTGGGACTACAAAGTGGTAAAACCATTCTAACAGTTTGTGTCTTATGTCTTTATTGTATGTACTTTGACATAACATTTCCAGTTCTCGGAATTCAAGGAGTCAATATAATTAGGGACATTCATATTAATGGCAAAAATGGGAACCAAACTATCTAAAAATGGCAGATGAATTAAATGTACTGTGTGGCATAGCCAAACAATGATTTGCAAGAATTATTTAATTTTGAAACAAGGTCAAAGTATAGTAAGTGAAAATGTAGGTTAGAAAAATAGTATTTATAGTATGTTCTAAAATTTTGTTTCAAAGCATAAATATTGGTATAGCTGTATGGATAGTTCATTTGTAAGGAAATGAACCAAAATGTTGATGGAAGCTAATCTGTAGGTGGAGGGTTTATGACCATTTTACCCCTGATCTCACCAGTTTGTTCTATAGACAATCGTAGCCAGTTATTTTAAAGCTACATTTGTTCTAGAAGTAATACAGAAGCAATAATTCTTACCATATGTTATAAACACATTTATTCTCAGTCAAAAGAGATGTTTTTCATATAGGTCTGCCATCATTGTAAAGAATATCACGTTTTTATTTTAGTGTTGAAGCTTTTTTACCCTTGTTATTTTTGGAAAGGTTTTAGCAAATATTCAGCTATGCAATGTATCATTTAGTTGGTGGAAAATATTTAGGATAATTTTGAAACAGTACTGCTGATTCTTTGTAAGAAATACTAAATTTTAATCAGAAATTATTCTGACCTGTCTGCTTATCACACTAAAGTGTTTAGTTGATAAATGTACTTAAAAATTATTTGGAAATAAATTCAAACTTTAAAAAATGTTTTACAATAAAAGTAGGACAAATAGTACCATTGTATACCCTTTGCCCAGCTCACCCATTGTTAATATTTTACTCCATTTGCTTTGACATTGTCATTCTAGTGATCTCTCTCTCACTCTGCACACACACACACACACATCCTCACAATTTTTTTTGAACTCTTTGAAGATGAATTGCATTTCCTAAGAAATATATAAACATGGTACAATTATCAATCTCCCGGGTTTGCAATGACATCATACTTTTATTTGAGTTACAATAAAACAATGACCTTTATACTGTTTTCCCACTTTCAGTACAAGATCCAGTACTTGTCACACCTTTTAAGCCTCTTTTATTTTGGAACATTTCCATAGCCTTTACTTGTCCTTTAAAGACATGGACATTTTAAAGAATATAGTCCTCTCCCCCAGTTTTTATTATTATTATTATTTATTTATTTATTTAAATTTTGCATATGGGCAGGAGGCACCAGGGATCGAACTCCAGACCTCCAGCACGGCAGGTCGGAGCTCTGCCTGCTGAGCCATGGCAGCCGCCCCTCCCCCAGTTTTTAAATACATGATTCCCTATTTGGATTGCCTGATGTTTGGTTTGCTTGTGAGTGAATTCAGCTTATACATTCTTGACCAGAATTCTGCATAGGTCATATTTTATTTTTCTTAAATCTGGATGCTCATGATGTCCATCTGTTCCTCATTGGTGATGCTAATTTTAAACATTTGGTTAAGATCTTTCCCTTTTTTTCCCTATTTCTTCCTTGAATAATTACCATTCTTTTTCTTCTTAGTAGTTAATAACAGTCTAGATGAAGACATCTTAAAATCATGGAAACGTTCTGTTTCTCATCAAAATTTCCCCCTACATTTAGTATCCATTGATAATTCTTGCCCAACTCATTCTTTGTTGTTGTTTTTTTTAAATTAGAGAAGTTGTGGTTTTATAGAACAATCATGCTAAAATACAGGATTCTCAAATATCTACCTCATCACTAACACCTTGCATTGGTGTGGAGCATTTGTTACAATTGATGATAGATTGATAATAGCACATCTTTATATTTGTACTATTAATTAAAGTCCATGGTTTAACTTGGGGTTCACTGTTTATATGGTGTAGTTCCATGGATTTTAAAAACTTTTTATTCTCTTATCATATAGGCAATCTAACATTTCCCCTTTTAATTGCATTCAGATATATATATTAGTGCTGTTAATCGTGCTCACAGTGTTGTGCTACTGTCACCATTATTCATTACCAAAACATTTCCATCGTTCCAAATAGGAAATATGTACATTTTAAACCTTTACTTCTGATTCCCTATCCCAATTCTGTCTGCCAGTAACCTGTATTCTCGATTTTGACTCTATGAGTTTGCTTATTCTGATTGTTTCAAATCAATGAGATCAATACAATATTTCTTTACTGTGCTGGTTGCACAGTATCTTATTGATCATATTCCAGCTTTAGCCCTCCCTCCACATTTCTAATTGGCCCTCAGCATTCTATTATAAGCTGGAGCCCTTCTCTCTCATCCTTCTTTCTGTCTTTCTGTTTGTCTCTGTCTGTCTGTCTGTCTGTCTATCAAGCTGTCATTGATATGGACTCATTATCCTTTTTTTCATTGGGTTGTAATTCAATATTATGATTAATTATTTTGGTACTGAAAGTGTCCTAGATTTAACCAGAGGGAGCCCTAGCCCCTTCATGTTGGTTCCTCTGTCCTTGTGACATGCCTTCATCGTTTTCTTTAAAGCACCCCACTTATTTTCTAGCATGGCAGTATATTCTAGGCTTACCTTGTATCTACCCTGCCCCAGCCCTCAACCATTTCTCCTGGCACCCTGTTTAGTGGGCAGCATTATTAGAGACCAAGGTCTATACATATTAGGAAATCATTAATTCACACCAGTTAGATGTACTTTTAAAATATAGCCTTTCAGGGTTCGTTCCCCAGTGCCTGCCCATGCAAAAAAAAACATAAAGAAATAAATAAAAATAAAAAATATATAGCCTTTCAAAAAAGTGCCAATTTGAAATAATAAAAATATTACATTCCCCTTTCAGCCCTACTCTTTTCTAGATGGGTGAACCAGAGCAGCTTGACATATATCAGTAGGACTTGCATATACTCAAGTGCATTCACCTAAAATGAGTAACAGGTCTTTTCATACAGCCTTGATGCTTTAAGGCATTTATTTTTTCCTCTTAAAGAGTAAAAGAAATGTTAGTGCCAGGAATCAGAAGTGGGATGGCACATTTATGAATTCTTTGTGTTGAATATTGGAAAGATGTAAGATCAAAAGAAAAAATTAATATTAATTTTGTTTCACTTTAAATTTTTCATTATGTTACAGATTCGGGTCTTCAGACCACCCAATTACTCTGGTACCATTGCTTTGGCCTTGTTAGTGTCACTTGTTGGCGGCTTGCTTTATTTAAGAAGGAACAACTTGGAGTTCATCTATAACAAGACTGGTTGGGCCATGGTGTCTCTGGTATGTTATCACATTGTAATTTTTCCCCCTATTTCTGTGTATAATAGTATAAGTTATAAAATATTAGGAAAATAAGCCAGATTTACTATAATGAAAATCAAATCTTAATGGGGAGAATTAGTTGATACAATTTGTACTCACTGTTGGTCTAAATTGTGCTATCTCCCCTCTACTTTTCACTTTTAAAATATACTGTCGCTATGTACTTGGCATATTACAAGCACTAAATAAGTATATGTTGAATATATTTAGAAATGTGGTAGTAACTAAGAAGAATTAGAATTTGCAGTTTGGAGTATCTTGTAAACTGAAGTAGTTTAGAAATGTATACATTCAGCTATTTTTTCCAACAAATGTTTATTTTGTCTCTACTTTGTACCTGATACTTTGTAGGTACTGGGGATATAAAGATAAAACATAGATCCTGCTCATAAGGGATTCGTTGTGGGGTTATAGAGTAATCAACAAACAAGTGTAATGTAAGGTTATAAATGTGGTTATGGAGATAGGCATAGAATATTAATAAGAATTCTTAGGAAGGAAACTTATCCTGGGGTAAGGGGATTCATAGTGAATTTGCCAGATATGTTAAATGAGTAGAATTTTGATGAATACGTAGAATTCTAAAGTGCTTTAGTTTAAGAAATCAGTACATTTGAAGCCTAGAATGTTTAGAGAACAACCATTAGTTCTGTTGGCTGGAGCAGTGTTGGCAAGGCAAGAAGGGATAAGTGATGAAGAAGAAAGAATGGAACTGTCTGACATACAGTGCTAAGGAATACGGACTTTGTCCTGATGGGAAGGTGTTAAAATATTCGGGAGGGGAATAACAAGATGAAATTTATGTTTTGGAATGATCTCTCTGGTAGCCCTGGGGAATCACTTGAAAAGATAAGTCAGGTAGCAAGAACATTGGTTAGGAAGCTATTAGAAGAATCCCGGTGGACACAATGCTGTTACAATTTGACTAAATTTTATTATAAATAAATAAAATTTAGTCAAATTGTAACAGCAAAAAAATAAATATTAATTTATTTTTCTTCACCTTAATTATATTAGTGCTAAATTTCTCTAAAATAATTAACAATAAATGGAAATGTAAACATTATTTGAATAAGATATAGTCATATTTAATAGGTATATTGATTTAAATATTGATATTAAAATATATTCTATAAGTAGTAGCAAATATAATGCATGTAAATTTAAATTATTACTAGAATATTAAAAGTTTTCCTGATGTGTAGCAGATTAATTTTTTTCTACCATCAGTTACTTTGAAAAACATGACTGTTTAAACCTTATAATGATGCACTGATGAATTTATAGTGTGTGGGTGTGTGTATAACGATAGCATGTAAAAGAATACACTCAGCTATGCCATTGCAGAGATCTTGTGTTTTACCTTAAGTGACTCGGTATCAATTCTTAATTGATTGGGAGAAGTTTAAGAAACTTACTGTAATTCCTAGAGGAATAATTGAAAACATAATACAAAAAAATATATAGCTAGAAAGACAATCGAGGAATTAAAACGGAATATGTAGAAATTCATACTATATATCGTATTTTATATATATATATAAAATACAGAAAAAAGAGGGAAAAGAGAAAAAGGAAATAAAAGCAGTTGAACAAAACAAATTGCAGTCTGGCATACCCAAGTACAATCACATCAGTATACTTATATACATTAAATGTAACTAAGCTTAACACCCCAACCTAAAGACAGAGATTGTCAGACTGGATACACATGCAATAGCAAATTGTATCTACAAGAGACACTCCTTAAAGACAAAAGGCATGGAAAATAAAAGAATAGAAAGAAAGAATACCAAAGAAGACCTACATAAATGGAGAGATACGTTATGTTCAGTGGTCACAAGATGCAATATTGTTATTTCACATTTTCTTCAAATTCATCTAAAGATTCAAAGCAATGGCAATACAAATACTAGGCAGGCTTTTTTAGAAGAAGTTGACAAACTGGTTCTAAAATTTATGTAGAAAGTGAAAGGAAACTGAGGAAGAAAACTTTTGTGATCTGGGTGAACGACCAAACTACAGTAGAAAAAGAAAAAAAAATCATTTAACTGAAGTAATACTGATAATACTAATAGTTGGTGAGGATTTAGGACAACTGGAACTTTCATATATTGCTATGGTAATGCAAAATGATATATTCACTTTGGAAAGGCTTTTGATTTTTTAAATAAAGTTAAACATACACTTATCATTCAACTCATCAATCTCACTCCTAGGTATTTACCCAGGAGAAATGAAAATATATATCCACACTAAACAGTGTAGTAGAATGTTCTGAAATGTTTTTAGCAGCTTTACTCTTAACAAAAAACTGGAGGAAAGAGGGGGAAACTTACAGGAAGATGGTGGGTTAAGGAGAGGCAGAACTCATTCCAACACCAAAAACATCTAGAGAACAGGCAGAAACTGTCAAAGCAGCTGTTCCGGAGCCCAGGACATCAGAGAAGGACCACTGCAACATACAAATAACAAGGAAGAGCTGGACAAAGAAATGGAGAAACTGTGACAGAGAAACTTTTGTCAGCGAATCCACTCTGCCATAGCTCCTGGCGCCCATCCCTCACCCTGGAGGCCAACATTGTCTCATAGGCCCAGTTTCTTGAGCTGCTGTAGACTGGGAGAGTCAGGGAAGCCCTCCCATCCAGGAACAGAAGGGGATGTCGCACTCTTCTGATCCGCCTGTTGATTGGCATGATTAGACCCTGGGGTCCACAGCCTTGGCCTTACCAGACACATACACGTGGCACCCATGGCTCCATTGTTTGCACTGTGTGAGAAATTGCCATGACAGGCACACTTGGCTGTAGCTCCAGGATCCATCTCCTACCCTCGAGGCCAGCAGCTCTGGTAAGCCTGGATCCTGCCCCGTGGTTGGCTGCAGACTGGGAAAGTTAGGGAAGCCCTCCCACCTGGGAACAGAAGGGGATGTGGCACAGTTCTGATCCAACTATTGCAGTGAAATTGGTCTTCTGGGTCCCACAGCCCTGGCCCTTTCCCATCAGCCACCTGCAGTGCCATTATTTCTACCCGCCTCAGAAGCAGAGGGGACAGAGGGCTAAAAAATAACTTAGCAGGGCAAGGAGAATAGGTTGCTGAATTGCACCATCTGCTAGGAAGGCTGGGAAAGTGCAATCTTGAGAAGCTGCTTTACTGACCCTCTCCCCAGGGTCCTTTGGAACTGGTCTGTATTCCCTGCATGGGACACTGGCCCTGTTCTGGCTGGGAAATTCTGGCGAACTAAGTGCTAAAGAATACACTGTATAACATAGTGATCCCTGTTGTATATGATGACTGTAGTTAAGAATGTTCTTACATGAACTAGAACAAATGTACATCAGTATTACAAGGTGATAATAATAGGGCGGTATATGGTAAAAAAAAAATACAATGACTGCAAACTATGGAATATAGTTAACAGTAATACTGTAATATTTTTTCATCAATTATAACAAAAGTACCTTACCAATGCTAAGTGATAATAATAGTAGGTATGGGATTTTTCTTTTCTGGAGCAACGAGAATATTCTCAAATTGATTGTGGTGATGAATGCACAACTCTGTGCCTATAACTGAGAGCCATTGATTGTGCACTTTGGATGGATTGTATGGTATGTGAATAAAACTGTGTGTGTATCATATGTACCAGATACAGAAGGAAAAAAAAATAGAAGTAGATGGTGGATAAGATATACCACAAACTACCAGGTGCCACGGTAGTCAGGACAGTGAGTTGAACTGAAGAATCAAGACCTTACTGCTACAGTGTAAGCAAGAAAAAAGGCGCTGGCTTCTTAGTGTTCCATTTTGATATCATCAGAATGGCACCAAGTGAGGATCAGGTAACATACAGCATGCATAATGATGGGAGCCAGGGGTATCATCTTTCTGCTGAGGCACCCCAAACAAAAAGCTTCTGCCTTTTTATAGACCCAGGGAAGCTAGGAGTAAGGAGAGAAGAGCTAGGAGTGGAAAAGTTGTGAGTCAAAGTGGAGAAAGTGCCTTAGCCACGGCTCCCAATAAGGAGTTCTGGGAAAGAAATGTAGGTATAAGCATGATTGGCTTGGGGAGGAGTGTGTGGGGCTGAGCCCTTGACTGCAACTCCCTCCAGAAAATTGTAATGTACTGTTATACACCTGGTCTGATGGGGGAGGGCAGTTCTTCCTACTCCTTTCCTTTCCAAAAGGGCTGCAGGGCTAAGGTTTGTAAATTGCCTGAAAGGTCACCTATAGTAGTATTTTGGTTGGAGCTGGATTCCTTAACTCTCTCTCTTGACCTCTCATGGTCCAAGTGAGAAGCATAGGCTACCCAACCACAGATTCAATGAATCATATGTTGAAGTGCTGTGATTATAACTGGGTAATCAATCTGAAACAACAGCAGACTAGGGCCACCTTCAAAATTATTACAAGCAGGATGATCAGTCCTGCCTAGAGGAGTGGGCCATGAGCCCCAACCATTGTTAAATCAGGAAAAGATGTCACATAACTACTGTAGAGAAATAAGAAGCCTGCCTTATAGGCTTCGTAATAGAATGTTTTACTTTGCTCATTTCATTGATCCAGGTATAACATATTGTTTTGGCAATCCATAGGCCCCTCCTAGGCTGGCCAGCAAGTTGTTGCAGGCTATGCAAGGATAGTCTTGGCAGGTGTCTATGGAGAGGGGGAGAGGAAAGGAAAGGGCTGCCACCATTCCAGTCAAATGGCCCCAACAGTGGATCCCACTCTCCCTTCTCCAGATTTTCTGGTTGATCCACTCTCTGATAAAGTAATTTGACGTTTAGGGAAGATTTTCACTCTAAGTCCAATTGTATACACAATGGGTTCAGATTAATAGGGTTGGGATACTTGAGGTACCAAAGAGGTCCATGGTTAAGAAATGTCTGTTTGTTGTATTCAGCAGCACAGCAATCAGATGTTTAATCAGTGGTATTGGGTGCTGGGTGATGTTTTCAACAGCTTGTCAGATTCGGAGTGATGGCCACTGTCTAGGATAGGTGTGTATTGCTCCATTCAGCAAGTATGTGGTAGTCACACAGACTACCCTGTGAGAAAGGAGAGAATCTTTCTCCTTCTCTGAACTTCTTCCTGGCTCTTGGTCCCAAAGGTGTTCACATTCTATCAGTTGGGGGTATTTCTTCCCATCAACTGTGGTATGAGCAGTTTTGTCCTGTGTCCTTCGGCAAGAATAGTGTCCTTGATTTCATCACTAGGATGGTTAATTCAAATCTTCTGGCTTGGATTCTCTTGTGATTCAATGAAATTTTCTACTTACTGATGTATATCCCTTGGGGCTACCCAGGGCAAAACAGCAGAATCACCCTAAGGAAAATGTACTAGAGAGCTCAAGTTGATAGTCATTATTTTTCAGATCTTTGTAAGCAAAAATCTATGATCTTCACTCAGAAGGTAAATGGAAAAAGAGGTTACTGTTTTCCACTCCCTGCTGATTAGTAGCCATCCTAATTTCTCATGTATTTGAATTTTCAGGAGGGGGTCACAGGAGATAGAAGACCCTTGCAGGATCCCCCATGGAGACTGAAGTTCGATAATTAAAAAAAGAAAGTTGTGCTGTTGAAGGGAAGGGTCAGACAGCCTAGTTAAACATGCAGCACAAGAATGCCCAGGTCCAATGGCTTGAGGACTGTGCTGCTGGGCGATATTCTTAGCCTTGGCCAGGTTCTGGCAGATGCGATAGCTTTTCTGTGCTATTTCAGCAGGTTTGGACAAAAGTGGCAGTCCATATGTAAATCCTTTGTTGTGGAGAGGAACAGGAAGTTAAAGGCCCTAGTGTTAGTGGCAGATCTCAGAAAATGGCAGGTAATATTTGTTCTCAGAAAATGAGGACTCCTCCAGGAGAAGAAATCCTTGTAAGCTAGACCTAGTTTACATAGGAAAGGATTCCCTGGGGAGGTAAGTAAAAGAGCTCAGACAGTGCTGAAGAACCCAAAGCTCAGAAAGTAGAAGTAAAGATAAATGATTAAAATAATTGGCTGATCTTGAAGCCCTGACTGTTTTCGCCGTGTGCCTTTTCACTTGAGAGAGAAACCCTGAACTTCATCAGTCTTCTTAAACCAAGGTATCTTTCCCCGGATGCCTTTGACTGGACATTTCTATAGACTTGCTTTAATTGGGACATTATCTCAGCCTTAAAACTGTAGACTAGTAACTTATTAAATTCCCCTTTTTAAAAGCCATTCTGTTTCTGGTATATTGCATTCCAGCAGCTTGCAAACTAGAACAGTAGTGATTGTATCTCTTGGTGGCAGTTGCTCATGAAGAAATCAGGAGAATGAAGATTTAGTGATAGAAGCCTGCCTGAACTACATTAGGTTCCAAGAGACAAAGGAGGCATGGCTACACAGAGTTGCCATATTTAAAGAAATAGCCAGTTTCTCTGACAATAAAAAGGGAAACATTGAGATGTGAACCAGTGAGATGTGAAATTTATTCCTGTTACATAGCAGCCTCTTGCTGATAGCCAGTCCAGGAAAAAATGGACCTGCTCAAATTTGAGCAGCAAGGACCATGTCAATATAGCATAGTATCTGCATTTAGCTATTGCTCTAGTTTGCTAGCTGCCAGAATGCAATATACCAGAGACAGAATGGCTTTTAAAAAGGGGAATTTAATAAGTTGCTAGTTTATAGTTCTAAGGCTGAGAAAATGTCCCAGTTAAAACAAGTCTTATAGAAATGTCCAATCAAAGGCATCCATCCAGGAAAAGATACCTTGGTTCAAGAAGGCTGATGAAGTTCAGGGTTTCTCTCTCAAGTGAGAAGGCACATGGCGAACACCATCAGGGCTTCTCCCTCAGCTGGAAGGGCACATGGGGAACACGAAGTCATCTGTTAGCTTTCTCTCCTGGCTTCCTGTTTCATGAAGCTCCCCAGGAGGTGTTTTCCGTCTTCATCTCCAAAGGTCACTGGCTGGTGGACTCTGCTCCACGTGGCTATGTCATTCTGCTCTGCTCTCTGAATTTCTTGCCCCAAAATGTTTCCTCTTTTATAAGACTTCAGAAACTGTAACCAAGACCCACCCGAATGGGTGGAAGCATGTCGTCACCTAATCCAGTTTAACAACCACTCTCAATTACATCACCATCTCCTGGGAGATGATCTAAGTACAGTTTCAAACATACAATGCTGAATAGGGATTAGAAGAAATGGCTGCCTTTACAAAGTGGAATTAGGATTAAAACATGGCTTTTCTGGGGTCCGTATATCATTTCAAACCAGCACAGCTATTATAAGAAAATAATTTACAGACAAAAGCAACCTCTCACTACAAATAAACAACAGAGAAATATTGCCATAAATGTTTGAAACTACAAAAATTATTCTCTATGAATAACAAAATAGTTACGACTATAAAGATTTTTAAAAAGAGATAGCCAGAAAATAAGAGGAGGTGACATGTACCTGGAAAATCCTGTTTGTGAACAAAGAAGCAAACATTTTTAAAAAGTATTGCCACCAGATTAAGCAGTGTATGAAATAACATGCTTCTCCTAATGTTGAACCATCCGTACAACTCTAGGATAAACATTATTTTTGTTATTTCATATACTGCTTAATAATGTTTATCCCAGAGTTGTAGGGATGGTTCAATATTAGGAGAAGTAGAAATTAGATGTAAACCATCACATTAATCATTTAAAGGAGAAAGAGTATATGACTGTATCAAGAGATACCGTGAAGATTTATTAAAATTCACCATTCATGATTAAGAAAAAAATAAAGTATAAAAGCAAGTGAACTTTCCTAATTAGGTATAAAAGGTATCTATTAAAATCTCTAGCAAATATTAAGTAGTGAAAGTTGCCCAATTCATCATTCTGCTAGTAGTTTTAGCCAAGGCTTAAAATAAGGAAAAGAAATACAGTTAATAAAAATTATAAAGAAAGAGACATGTCATTATTTACTTATGATATGATTTGCCCATAATAGATTATCTACATGGAAAATTCAAGACACTCTCTAGAGAACAATGAAATTAATATTAGCATTCAGCAGTTTTTCTGAATTCAGGTATCCAAAAATCATTAGGATTTTTATTTACTAAACAATTTAGATATGTATTTGAAAATGAAATCTCTTTCGCAATAGCAAGAAAAATAAGATGCTTCAAAAATAAATCTAACACAAATGTATAAAATATTTATAAGTAGAATATCAAAATTGAAAATAGAGAGGAAATCTTTTTATGTATTTAATTGTAAGTCTGTTCCTTTTGCTTTATTATAACAGCCCTTTATCCTTCCAGTTTTATTTTCATCAAAGAATTAGGAGTCTTTATGACAGAGTTGGAAGTGATAGGACAAACTAAGAAGAAGCCAAGGTACTAATCACCTTAAAACAATTCTGCAATAAAAGCTAGAGCCTAGAAAATCAAGCAGAATCTCTCTTTCTGGTAGATAAACAAAATTAAATATATATATATATATATATATATATATGTTTATTTATTTTTGTATGCTGTATGGTGGGAGTTACATTTCATTCTTTTTTTTAATTTGCATATGGGCAGGAGGCACCAGGGATCGGACTCCAGACCTCCAGCATGGCAGGTCAGGTCGGAGCTCTGCCTGCTGAGCCACGGCAGCCGCCCCATTTCATTCTTTTTATCCATATGAATACCCATTATTTCAGCATCATTTGTTGAATTTTTGCTTGTTTGGCTTTTTGTTTGTTTGCTTGTTTGGGGGGAGGTGCATGAGCTCCGATCGAACCTGGGTCTCCCGCATGGCAGGCAAGAATTCTACCACTGAACTACCCTTGTACCCCCAACAAAATATATTTTTGGAATTTGATTTTTTCAGAGTAAGGAAGATAAAATCTTTTGAGGAAAGTTTCTTAATATTACTTTTTTCACTTTTAATAATTGAATTAAAATAGATTAGTTATAATCTACTTAGATTAATTGGATTATAAAAATATCTCATGGATGCTATGGGTGATCTTAATCACCTTAGTCATAAAGTTTTAAGTGTTTTGTTTTTTTCCTAGGCTAACTTTCAAGTTGCTTCCTTTAATAAAGCCACCCAAGTTTTTTGGTAAAAATCTATAGTACTTTTTTGAAAGTTTTGTTGAAAAATTAAAACTACTTCTATATTTAAATATTAATACCATACCAAATTTTGTTACTGGATGTTTTAGAATACCAGAAAAATTGATGTAATTTCTTCTCCAAATTAGACTTAAATCACATTTGCATCTTTTCATTTATTCTCACTCTTCAAGAAGAGTCTAGAATTATTTTATTAAAAGCTAGTAATAACTGGCGTTACTATTTATTGAGTCTTTTCCTTCTTTGGTGTGCTGTTTTGAAGCTATTATATACCCCAGAAAAGCCATATCCTTTAATCCTCGTTCAATATGGCTGGATAGGATCTTTTAGGTAGTTTTCATGGAAATGTGCTCCACCCATTCAAAGTGGAGTTGCTTACTGGAGCCCTGTAAGAGGGAACCATTTTGGAAAAAACTTTAGAGCCAACAGAGCCCACATAGCCAGTTTAGTACACCTTCATTTGGAGATGAAGAAGGAATATGCCCCTGGGGGAGCTTCATGAAACAATAAGCCAGGAGAGAAAGCTAGCAGAAGTCCCCTTGTGCCTTTCCATCTGAGAGAGAAACCCCAAACTTATTGGCCCTTTCCTTGGAGTTAAGGTATCTTTCTCTGGATGCCTTAGTTTGGACATTTTCACAGCCTTAACTCAATAAATTTAATTAACTTCCACTTAATAAATTCCCCTTTTAAAAAGCCATTCTGTTTCTGGTATATTGCATTCCAGCAAGCTTTCATAAACTAAACTATTTGCCATATGCTTTATGTATTTATTCCTTACAAAAACTATGCCAAAGAACTTGTGTTATCCCCATTTTACAAGTAAGGAAGCAAAGGTTTAGTAAGCTCAATGCATGGAAGTTCACACAGCTCAAAAGTGATTGAACTGGGATTTGATCTTGCATTGTCTGATTGCAAGTTCTGTATTCCTTTCACAATATTGGGCTTCTCTGAATAGGGACACATATCTCATGCACTGGAAATTTAACCCAGTAGATTCAGAGAGTCATTATAACTGTAAATAAATGATTAAGAACATTTATTTATATGATGCCTTAGATGTTAAGTAAGTACTTCAGTGGGTCAATATTTTTACAGTTTCTGCTACATCATGCAGATTTTATTTTCTACTTTGAATCCTTGAAAACTAATTAATTTGGCCTGGCAGAAGATACACACACACACACATTTGAAATACTTCTCTATGTCTTTTCTTGCTATTCTCATTAACAAGGAGTTATCAAGTAAGTGTTGTCCTTTACTTATCTGTCGATGGCCTATGGAAAGTACTTTAAATACTTTTTTTTAAATAAGTCAAATAGATACTTTTAATCTTCTCTACTATGCTCTGTACCACAACACTACCACCAGCACTGTCAAACTTGATTTGTTTATAAAGACTACTTTTAAGTGAAAAATGGATTTGTTCATTTATAATCCTTGTCCTATTACTTGAGATTTCCTTGGAAAGTTAAGAAACAATCTAAAATGTTGACTTATTTATTCAGAATTTCAAACATTTGTCTATTTAAAACAATATTCCACTTCTCTTTGGAAGTGGTGAGAACATATTTTAAAAATTATTGCAAATTTGTTATCTGATTTCTAGAAATTTTTATGAAAGATGTGGATTGTACAGTAAAAGGAAAGCTCATAAAATAAAATGAGACAGAATTATACAATAGTAGACCACTTCAGGAATATAATTAATGGTATTCAAAATGAAGAATAATTAATGAGAAAAATAGCCTGGTACAGAATCTCTATCCCTATGCTGACTTCTGGTAAAGAACAAGTCTATGTATGTACAATTAGCAGTTGTGTCTTTTTACCATTCCTAATAGAATTAGTGTTACGAGTTATGAAAGTGTTATTCCCTTAGTTCTCAGCAGACTGTGTTTTGAGGCTGGTGATTTTTTTTTCTTCATTATTGTACATTATTTGTAGCTAGGATAAGAATAGAATGTGTGCTGGGGAGAGGAAGCTATTAATAGTACTTTGGGGTGTGGAATAGAGACAGATTTCCTGATATAGAGGAAGTAAGATATGCAAATATTAAAACATACAAAAATATCAGAGCTTCATGGTTCTGAGTTAAAAAATAATAATAATAATGAAGAAATACTCATAAGTAAATCCTCCTTATCTCTTGCTTCCTAGAAGTGGAAATGCTTGATAGCTACTATTTACAGATGCTGATGAGTGTTTAAGGGGCTGAATATGCATCATTGATTGGTTCTGGTTTCATTCCCTTCTCAATCTGCCCACACAAAACAAGCTTGATGGTAGACAATCAGCATCCGCATGACTTAATTTTCTTATGAATCCAAATAGAATAGTCAAGTAAATTATTGGACCACATGGTACATAATTTAAAGCAGAATAAGAGAGATGCGTGATTTAGGGTTTTCAGGAAGCAATATGACTTGGAATATCAAAATAAGTTATAATAGTATGCTTAGAAGCACATAATTCAGGTCTTTAGGGCAACCTAAGGCTCTTCATAGATGGCCATCGGCTCCAACCAGAAAATATTAGTGTGATAAGTAGTAACATACATTTCAAATGCAAAGGAAAACATCCTAAGAATCTATGACTGGATTTTTTTAAATCAAATAACCCAGACTCTATCATAGTAAATCACAATAAGGTATACATTTCCTGTTTCTTAACAGATGATACAGTTTCTGTATTGTAGGATGAAGTGCATACCCAAATGTTTCTTCTGTTTCAAAGAAATTTATATAAGTTTAATTACTTAAGTATTAGGAAAAATTAAAAGCTGGATATTAGTATATATTACTACAAGATTTTCACATTCATGAAAAGTTCTTTAGTATACACACATCACAGTTTATCAGTAGAAATGTATTTCTTGGGACCATTCAAAACTAAACAGCTCTGATTAAAAGTGGAAATAACTCTTTTTCTCTTCCAAATTTATTTGAATAAAAGTATAACTTATCTTATAGATATCACCTCTTGTAGTTTATTTTGATCTTTAAAAGCAAGAACTAAATAATTGCTGATAATATTTTTTCCAGTGAAATAACTGTTGGTTTTGGTTGATCTTAAACAATTTTTCCCATCAGGCAATTGAGTCACTTAGCTGAAAATAGGTTATGTCTATTTGCAAATAGGTGATTTCCATATATGGTCAAAAGTGTATTTTTGTTTGCATGAGGAGTTATGGCAACAGTGTAATGAAATGAACAAATATATTTTTAAGATACATACTTTTTAAAATAAATCTAGCTTTTAATTTTGTGTAGTAGGAGGAAGCAATGGCTTCAATAACGCAAAAAGTATTTTAAAACCACATATATAGAGATGTACCTGACGTTTTTTAGCATTTGAATGCAGTTGCCTGAGTCTTTATTATAAAATCACTATTAAATAAGCCTTGCTGTGATGATCTAGTACATGGAATAACTACCTAGCCTCCACATTCCATACCACTGCAGTGGTGGTTACAAATAATATTTGTTGAAACATTTATCCTTAATGTCTAATTCCTTTCTATGGAATTAAATATTTAATCTTAAGAAACTTTCTTTGGTAGCTGAAATGACCATAAAGGTATTTCCCATCTTTGTTTCTTACAAATGCAGTATATATATTGAATATAAAATGAGAGTGTTTTTGTTTAATATTAAAACTTTTTAATATTAAAGAGTTTTAAGAAAGCTGCTGCCAGTAATTCACTTGTGGATAGTAGGAATTTAAGTGTATGAATTCCCTGAAATGCTTGTCTTACGGTACTCTATTCACTTACACCACTTGTTTACCAAATAAAGAAATAAATTATTAAAATATGTATAATTAAATACTGTTATATTTTGAAACTGTGGAATATACAAGGGAATGTATAAAATATATTTAGACTATTAAATCTTTTTCTGAACAGTTAGTATTTAATTTTTCACTTTCACTAATAAGATATCCATAATTGGTTGAATGCTATAAAGTTAACAAAATTATAGTCTTATTTAAATTGTGTGTTCTGCAGAAGACTGAAGCTTTTGCTTTTCAGAGCTACAACTGCATAGTACTGCATAATTTCACTGCATAAATCAAATATAAATCCAAAAGAGCTGAAAACATGTAATTTTTCTTCTGCTTGAAGGGAAACTATTTTTCCTTGAACTAAGTCTCCCATGAAACCTTATCGTACTAAAGGGTTAAAAAGCATGGTTGCTATAGTTGAAACGGGCATGAAACACATTGACCCTCAGGAGGTTATTTTGAAAAATAAGCAAGATAGATCCTTAAAGGAGGACACCTTTAGACCAGCAGAGTTCTTAGTTCACTACAGGGCTACGAAATCCTCCAGAGGCTTGAAAGATTCCCTGTAGTCATGTTCAGTTCAATGTTTATTGAATACCTGACTGTTATATAAATGCTGAAAGTATTTTCCCACTACAATGTAAGTTCTTTGAGGTAGGGATTTATATCTGTTTTGCATGTGCCTCACTCATAGAAGATGTTCAGTAAATAATTATTGAATAAATGAAGATTAAATGGATAAATAGAGTTAGGCTTCGGAAATTTACAAGCATGGTTTGTATGTTCACTAACTGTTATGGCACTGTAAGCCATGGGTGGAGATAGTTAAACTTTTATGTTATTTACCTATTGATCAGTTTTAGAATAGTGATTCTGTTTGTATGCACCTTATCCATTTGATTACTTAACAATAGTTTGATAACTTACTATGTGGTAAAAATTTTGAAGAACCATGTGAAGATGAAAGATGAGTAGGATATGATACCTGTCCTCAGGGGCCTTACTTGTACATTGAGGAAGATAAATAAGATGTGCATTGATATATATTGTACCTGTATACAGTAGTATATAGTATCCCTAACGTGTGTCCAAAATCTTGGTTTTCCAAGATTGTACTAGGAAAATGCAAAGGTGGAAATGAAAATACTTTCCAAAGGGGACTATATTTAAAGTTCTTCTTTTATTAACTAACAAATATCCAAGTAGTTTTTTTTTACTGTTGTTTTCAGCATTACTGTTTTAATCTCACCTTGGGCTTAAAACTAATGGTCTAAAGGAAGAGTTACTGATTTTCTATGAAAGTTTAGATACTCCAGTGTATTATTGACTGTACTTCATTGTCTTAAGTTGTGTTTTGTTGCATTCATTGTTTCTTCCACCTTTTAAGTTTTTTTTTTTTTCACCAGCTTGTGGTACAACAGTTCTTTGGCTATTTTGTTGTCCAACAGTTACAAAATGTGAAATTCTGAGACTTACAGATGCTCTAACTTGATGATTGAAGAACCAGTCAGAATGAGTCTTTTGGCTATTGATCTGTTGTTGAATGTCAAATTAGATAGGTTCCAATCTGGTAAATTAGTCACAATTATCTTCTTGAGTAACTATTATTATTTCTATGGGATATTGAAAATCCCTCTAGCAAAGGAATAAGAAGCTGAAGAATGTTACATGCCAGGTAGATATTGAAATTTGATTTCAGCTTTCAAATGGAATGAGTACCTAGATATAGACCAGTGAGTCTGCATACAATAATTAGGAAAGATAATTAAAATACAGTAATCATCTGTTTGAGTAGTAAAGTGGTACTGAGATAATGAAAACTAAAGAGGTAAGGATTCTGGTAAAAGGAGTGCCTAGAGGAGATAGTTGATTCCACAGACACTATTTTTTTTTTTTTTAAGAAGCAATGGGTTTATTGATAGAGTCCAGTGACAAAGACATAAGTGGCATCAGCTGGAATACAGCAACCTATTCCTCCAAGGTTCCTTTGTTCAGCCTCAGGACAGACATGGTGGGGCACAACAGTGCGATGATGCATAGCAGTTGCAGGTACAGGCGCAGGTTGGGGATGTTACACTGGTGCTTTTGAGCATGGGGTGCATGTTGCAGGATTGTAGAGGTGTGTTGCGGGGGCTTAAGCAGACCTTGGAGCGCAGGAGCAAGGTGTAGCATTCTGAGTCCCAGTCTCCCCATCCATGCACTCCTGAGGGCTCTGGGCTTCAGTTTGAAAAGGGCATGTTAGGCTGTTTGTACCAGCTGGAAGGTCTCCAGTTCTCTGCGTCTCAGTTTTTCAGCTTTTGTAACCAGGGCCTCCCTATGTGGTGTAGAGACCCTCCCGGGACACTTCCATACTGGAATCGCCATCTCAGTTGCCTTCCTTTCCTTTCTCTAGCTGTTCCTTGGAGCAAGGGTGAACTCGACCTATTCTGTTCTGCCATCTTCCTGGTCCCAGAACCCTGGGTCCAGCCCTTTTGCAGTATTTTGTGCTGTCCGACTCAGAAGGCCTCAAGGTTTTGTTTTGTTTTCCATCAGCCCTGCCCCCTTTCTGCTGGGATAAAAATTATTAGCATCAATTAATGCTTAGTATAGATTTCTCTGCATTGGGGGCTTATTTTCAGTAGTCAGAATGTGTTAATTCTGCAAGTGGAGCATGATTGAGCCAAGTCCTTGCTGCTAGTAAAGTCTGTTTCCTTTCCTCCCTGGGAACCAGCCTGCCATGCCCGTGGGGGAAGGGTGCCGGCCTCCACAGCTTTTAGGGGATTTACAGTTCTGTGTGGGGTCTTAGCTGGTCCAGCTTGTCCAGACTGGTGTATGCTGTGTGTCCGGTCGCTGATGTAGCCCCAGCAGTTGTTCTGTACTGTTCCTGGCTATTTGCTAGCTGCTCTGGAGGACAAACTAAATTCTATACCTCACTAAGCAGCCATCTTGCCCCATCCGCATGATTGGTTTTAATTCTTAATGTTTGATAAAATTCACCAGTGTAGCCATCTGGTCCTAGGCTTTTCCTTGAATGGAGATTTTTTATGGCAGTTTCAATCACTTTGCTTATCATTGGTCTTTTGAAATCTTCCTCTAGAGTCAGTTTGGGTAGTTTGTATGTTTCTAGGAATTTGTCCATTTCATCTAGGTTATTTATTTGTTGGTGTACTGTTGTTCATAGTGGCCTCTTCTAATCCTTTAATTATTTCAGTGGGGTTGGTGCTAATGTCGCTGCTTTGATTCTATTTGTATTGTCTCTCTTTTTTACTTTGTCCATGTAGCTAATGGTTGGTCTTTTTTTTTAATCTTTTTACCATCTGGAAAGCCCTGCAAAACACAAGGCCTCGAAAAATTAGATACAAACTCAGAGTTGTTCCTCTCCACAGAAATCTTTAGTAACAAGCGAAAGATTTATATGGCCTGAAGAGAAACCAGAGTATGGTTTGTCAATTTTATTGATCTTCTCAATGAACCAACTTTTGGTTTCATTGATTTCCTCTATTGTTTTGTTATTCTCTTTTTCATTTATCTCCACTCTAATTTTTGTTATTTCATTCCCCTCACTTTTGGTATTACTTTGCTCTTCTTTTTGTAGGTCTTCCAGTTTTGAGGTTAAGTCTGCGATTTGAGGTATTTTTTTCTTCCAAATACAAACATTTAGAGCCATAAATTTCACTCTCAGCACTGCCTTTGCTGTACCCCCTACATTTTAGTGTGCTGTGTTTTGTTTTCATTTGCCTCAAATATTTCCTAATGTCCCTTGTGATTTCCTCTTTATCACTTTGGTTGTTTTAAGAATATGTTGTTTAATTTCCACATGTTTCAGAGTTATCCATTTCTTCCTCTGTTATTTTCTTCTAGCTTCTTGCCATTGTAGTTGAAGAAGATATTTTGTATAACTTCAGTACTTTTAAATTTAGTGAGACTTGTTTTGTGACCTTATGGTCTATTCTAGAGAGTTATCTTAGAGAAGAATGCATCTTCTGCTGCTGTTGGGTAAAGTATTCTGTATATATGTCTGCCAGCTCTAGTTGGTTTATAGTATTGATCTTCTGTCTATGTATTATTAAAAGTGATGTATTGAAGTCTCCTACTATTAATATATAACCATCTATTTTTTTTTCAACTCTGTCAAATCTTTGCTTCAAATAATTTGGGGCTCTGCCATTAAGTGTAGAAATATTTATCATTTTTAGGTCTTCTTGTTGAATTGAGCCTTAATAGTATACAATGACCTTCTGTGTCTCTCATAACAATTTTTGACTTAAAGCCTATTTTTTCTGATATTAGTCTATGGATTAGTCAGGGTTCTCTAGGGAAACAGAACCAATAAGAGATATTTATAAGTATTATGAGATTTTATAAAAGTGTCTCATGCAGTTGTGGTGAGTCCAGGTTCCACAGGGCAGGCTGTAAGCTGGCAACTCCAACAAAGGTTTTCGATGAATTCCCCAGGAGAAGCTGGCTGGCTGAAGTAGAGATGAAAATTCTCTCTTCTGACTGCTGAATCATTGCTTCTCCGTTTAATGCCTTCAACTGATTGTTTTCAGCAATGAGAAATGTTTAATCCCTCTCCTTGTAGTTGTTATAAATCCAATTTTTGTGCTTCATGTCCACTTGGATATTATCAGACATCTCAAAATACACAGGTTCAAAATAAAACTACTGATCTTGGTTTCCAAACATAGTCTTTGCCAAACTTTATTTTTGGTTGTTCAGATAAGAAAATCTTATAGTCTTTCTTTCCTTTCTTTCACAAACTACATCAAATCCTTGTGAAAATCCTATTAGTTCTCCCTTTAAAATATGTCTAGGTTCCAGCTATTTCTTACCAGACCATCTGTGTTTGCTTAAGCTCTTATTATTATATTGTCATTATTGCTATTTTTAAGTAGAGCAAGTAGGTAGAAAATTTATTGAGTCCACATGCAGAGAAGGAGCTCCCAAGAGAATTGAGGTAAAAGACCACAGGCAGTGTGATGCTATTTATTTTTATAGATTAGCTTTATTTCCCCTCCCCCTTCCTTGTTCAGGGCTTTTTTTCCCCTACCATCCTTTCTCTTCAGGGCAGTGTCTTGCAGTAGATATGCATTTGGCTAGGCCCATTGCTCTATAGATGACTCACTTCTGTATGGCAATTGTTCAGCTCCACACTTCTCTAATTATTTTTTAAATCACTTGTTAACTGTCTCCTAGCTTCCACCTTTGCTCACCCTACAGTGAGTTTTCAAATTCGCAATCCAGGTTCTGGAATTGGGTCCATTATTGCTTCAGCAAACTTGTCTATGTCCTCCTATAGTGTCCATCAGCCATATTGGCTTCTTTGCTCTTTCTAGAACATGCCAAGCATTCTCTTTTAATAGGCCCTGTTAACTGGTGGTTCCCTCTATTTGGGACACTTACGGGGCTTGTTTCCCTTTTCAGTTCTATGCTGAAATACCATCTTCTCGGAGAGGCTCCTCCTGACTGCTATAATTAAAATTACAGTCCCTTTCCCACTTCTTCCTTTCCACCATCCCTGCTTTATTTTTCTTCAAAGCATTTTTTCATCATCTATTATAAGTTGTAGGTGGGGTGTTTTGGTTAGATGGAGATGTGACTCTGTCCATTCAAAGTGGGTCTTGATTAGTTTATTAGAACCCTTTAAAGGGGAAATGTTTTAGATGGTGCAAGGGTAGCTCAGTGGGAGAATTCTCACTTGCAAGGCAGGAGACCCGGGCTCAAATCCTGGACCCTGCACTTCCAAGGGGGAAAAAAAACAAGAGAAAAAGGGAAAACATTTTGAAGAAACCTCAGATGCAGACACAGACACAGACATTTGGAAATGCAGATGCAGATACAGATGTTTGGAGAACACTTGCTTCAGAGCTGACAGAGACATGGATGTTTGGAGATGCTTAGAGTGCTGTCTGAGAGAACAGATGCTTAGAAATGGGTGGAACCCTGAAGACATTGCCATGTGCCTTCCTGTGAGATGCTAAGCAAACTAGAACCCAGAGCTGTGTTCCAGAAGTGCTAAGTGAATGCCCACAGACACTTAGAGAGGAAACCACTGGCAACAGAAGCTAGAAGCAACAGAACCAGGAGCATGGACCAGCCGACACCAGCCATGTGCCTTCCCAGCTGATAGAAGAACTCCAGATGGCATAAGCCTTTCTTGAGTGAAGGTAACCTCTTGTTGGTGCATTAATTTGGACATTTTCACAGCCTTAGAACTGTGAACTTGTAATTTAATAAATTCCTTTTATAAAAGCTGTTCCATTTCTGGTATATTGATTCTGGCAGATTTAGCAAACTAGTACACTTGGCTTCTGTTATAATATACCTATTTTATTTAATTTCTTCCTAATTCTCTGACTTCTGTGTCCAGTTTTCTTTGCAGGCTCCTGTTCATGAAGCAGCTTATAAGTATTTCTCAGAGTTCTTTCCTGGGTCTTTTTTTTCCTTCTCATCCTACTTATGCATCTTGAGCAATTCATCCATTCTCATGACTTCAGTAACCAGTTATTTACGAGCAACTCCCAAATCTATAGTTTGAGGCCAGACCTATCATCAGGTCATATGTGCAAATGTCCCCTGGAGGTTTTACCACCAAAGAAGGTTTTGAAGTGGATGTTTAAAAAGCATATTAGAGTCAACCCATTCAAAACTGAATTCCAAATTTGGGGGCCCTGCTTCCTTTTCAGCCTCACATGCTCATGTGTCTTCTTTATTCTGTTTCTCAGTGGGTGATGCCACACACTCCTCTGTTGCCCATGGGAGTCAATTTTGACTCTTCATTTTCTCTCATATCCAATCAATCTCCAAAGCCTACTGCCTCCAGTTATTGTATGTTTCTATTTCTCTCAATTCTTACCACTGCCTTGATTCAGACCACTGCAGTCTCTCATGTATTTATGTACCAGCTCACAGACTGATTATTATGCCTCGAGTTTTACTTTTCGCCAATCTGTGTGCCATACTGTGGCTAGTACCATCTTTCTAAATGCAAACCTGATCATGTTTTTCCACCAATCATAATTGGAAGTAGAAGAACCAATGGAAGCAATAAAAGGAAGTAAAGAAAGAATGGGCAGACAGGTAAAAACAAAACCAGAAATACAACAGTTTCAGTTGCTGATGTAGTATATAAAGGTTAGGTCCTCCCCAATAGAACTCTAATATTTTGGGGTATCTATTGAAACCAAAAAGGTTACATGTTTATAGGATAAGTGCAAATATTTATAAAATCCTTAATTTGGGAAAATATCTCAGTCTAACCTGCCTATACAAGTCAAGACTGGCTCCTAAGAAGCCTGTGTAATTTCAGAATTGTTCTCAGGATCAGTATTTCTTAACTGTTTTATCATTTTCATTTCTCTGTTGAAGCTCCTTGTCTTCCTAAGCAGTTATAGAACAGAATCCAAATTTATTCTTCGGACTTAAAGATCCTCCATAATCTATCCTATTTTACTTTCCCCACTCTTCTATCTTCTATCCTCCTTTGCCAGTAGACTCCCAGTCATTCATTATTGATTCTTGCCTTGAATCTTTGTTGATACCAGGAATCTCAATCTCAAATATTTACAGTAGCCTGGCAGCTAAAGTCTTTTTGGGCAAGTTATAGGAAATTAGGAAATGCTGGGTTCTGTTTTTACCTGAAGAACACATCCCATTCTAAAGGCATTACAGTTCATACATATAAAAATATTAGATAATTTAAGAGGTATTGCATGCTTACATATAAGTCATAAGTGATTTGACTTCTCTGATTCATATTGTGTCTGTCAGCCTCCCCATAATCCTTCTTGTTCAAGATTAGTTTTCCAAATACAGTCTTACCTGATAGTTCTGGCAGGCTTATAGTCTCTGTGAGTTTATTACTAGTCATATATTTTTGTGATTTGTTCCATCTCTGAACATCTTTGAAATTTACTATATTATGTATTTTGCTTAAAGCATTTCTCTGGAGAATTAAGTAGCCTAAGCCAAGGATATAGGTTTTGGGTGATCCAAACTAATTTAGAAATGAACTTTAGAAGATCTAGATGTTTACCATGTCTGTTCAAACTATCAAGCCAGTCTTTTGACTTGCTTTGGTTAATGCATAATATTAGATTGTCTGTCACGTCAGATGCTTTACATATGTTATCTGGTTTCTAGTTTAATCATCTGCGTATCTCTTCAGCAGAGTTGGTGTTCTAGTTTGCTAGCTGCCAGAATGCAACACACCAGAGATGGATTGGCTTTTAATAAAAGGGGATTTATTTTGTTGATTCTTCAGAGGAAAGGCAGCTAACTTTCCACTGAGGCTCTTTCTTACGTGGAAGGCACAGGATGGTCTCTGCTGGTCTTCTCTCT